>CM060952.1:106575665-106828165 GCA_030765055.1 Mantis religiosa
AGTAGAAAGAGCTCTATTCATATAACTCACAAATAATCTTAATTTCTATATCCAGGCACAGCCAGCCCAAAACCTTTCTCTCCTACTGCAAGTCATATCCATCAAAATACAGAAATTATTTAAGACAAAAATAAGCAATAATGTCCATAAATCATTGTTTTTATTTATAGTTTAAATATATAGCTGATACACATTGATTCAGCAATGGTTAAAGCTTCTGTATAAATTTCAGGAAACTAGATAAGGGTATTCTAGTTAATTAATGGAAATTAATCATTTCTTCACACTAGCCGTACATAGGCTAAGATCTTTGATAGATAAGAGTCAACATGAAAAATTCAATGCCATGGCCGGGATTTGAACCACGGATCTCCAGGTTTCCGTCCAGTCGCTCTAACCCATTGAGCTATCATGGTCAATGTGCCATCCTGACATCAAATTCCCCATTTGACTCGTATATTTCCACGGTAGACCACTAGGGGCTCTCGCATTCGAGATGCACTGTTTGTGGCGACTTACTATCGTAAGTACTTGAGTCCCAGGCCATGGCATTGAATTTTTCATGTTGACTCTATCTATCAAAGATCTTAGCCTATGTACGGCTAGGGTGAAGAAATGATTAATTCCCATCAATTATCTAGAATAATAAGAGTTAAATGATAAAGCCTGGGACTAAAGTACTTACGATAAGTCGCCACAAACAGTGTATCTCAAATGCGAGAGCCCCTAGTGGTCTACCGTGGAAATATACGAGTCAAATGGAGAATTTGATGTCAGGACAGCACATTGGCCATGGTAGCTCAATGGGTTAGAGCAACTGGACGGAAATCAGGAGAGCCGTGTTTCAAATCCCGGCCATGGCATTGAATTTTTCATGTTGACTCTATCATAGATAAGGGTAATTTCTTTTCTTTTGGTTTTGGGCCTTTGGCTCTCTAAGAATGGAAACCTTTGAACTGAGACCAGAGCCAGAGAAGCACATCTCTGTCATCATCTCTTGAGAACTTTGAAGAATGATATTCTAGATATTACTTTATATACTTATGTCTCACCTATTGAGCATTATGTATTTACTAGTTCTAAAAGTAGTAGTTTAACTATTTTCGATAAAAGAAATCTTAACAGCATATGGTGGCACAAAACTTAAAAAGTCTATTACAGATTTTGAAAATGGGTAAATGACAAAAGTTTTTTCCATAAGTTACTTGTATGTAACTATTTAAGCTTATAGAAAAGTAAAACTATTAAGGGTATATAGAAACCAAAGTATATAACAGATTTTGAATCTTGAAGCTTCACGTTTGCTAACTTCAAACATATGGATAATCAAGATGCTTGAATGAACTTTTGATGTCCCTGTTGGATTAAGTAATGACCAGGCAGCAACTGGACACTGATGAAGCAGGTTAGGTTAACTATACCTCTGGTTGTCAGTGTCAGTATTACAGCGGAAACGAGTGGCAAGTCAAAACAAACAATATGCAATGCAACACTTGACTGATTACAATACGGTCCACTATTCCAAATGTTTAAAACTATTCAACAATTTCATGGTGCATTTATTTTGATTCATTCAATAGAGAAATCATTTATATGTGTAATTAATTGATGATCTGTAAATATATACTTTTTACTCTTAAAACTGGTTGGTTGGTTGCTAATGCTCTTGGAGTTGGAGAATTTCCATTTTCCTTCTGGCCTCCCAATAACGTGTGACTAGTTGTGCTGTCAGTTCTCCATCTGTTTTTGTCACGGCACTACACTGGAGCAGATGATCTCCGTCCACCAATGAGTTTGGGTCCCTACACAGTGTGCAGGTCGGGGATTCAAAAATATTAATCCTGTGTAGATGAGCGGCCAAACAGTCGTGGCCAGTAATCAGTCGTAAGATGGCAACAGTACCGCTTCTTGGGTAGTCTGGGATGGGATTTTTACTTCCTTGTAGAATTTTCCATTGCTTGTTGGTACTTTTTTCTTTGCATTCTTCTTTCCAGAATAAGTTGATTCTATTGTTTACATGTAGTTTTGATGTGTGGAGTGAGGTTTTTTGTTGGTAGCTTTGTTTTGTGTTCCTTTTTTTGCCAAGGAATCTGCTATTTCATTGCCTGTAATTCCACAGTGGAATGGAATCCACTGGAAGTGTATTTCTTTTTTTAGACCTTGTAGTATTCGTAATGAACTGTAAATTTCAAGTATTCTATTGTTGTTAGGGTACAGTGAGGGTAGGGTTTGAAGTGCTGATTTAGAATCGCTTAGAATCACTGCTTTAGAGAAAGAGTTCACATGGTTGAAGAGTTGTTTCAGCGAGGTGTTGATTGCTTCTAATTCTCCATCATAGTGGGTTGCTATTGTGCCCAAACAGATGTACAAATTGAATATTTTACTATGTATTCCTGCTCCAGCATTACTTTCTTTGTCAAATGGGAGCCGTCTATGTATATGTGTAGCCATGAGTCTTGTGGATAATAAGTTTCAATTGTTTCTAGAGCTAGCATTTTAAGTGTTTCTGCACTTACATCCATTTTTGACTCTATATTTTGCAGAAGATTTACTCTGCTATTTATTTTAGGTTGTGATAGAGGGCAGATTGGAAGTGGGAGATGCTCAATTTTGTTTGTGTCTTCAAGGTTGTATTTTCTCTGTAGGTTATAGGCTTTCTGCATAAATCCTTCTTGTGTTTTTAAGGTCCTTTCTCTGCTTTTGTAGTTCTTGCAGTGAGTATTAAAGGGGAGCCTTTGTAGTTTTTCATTTAGGAGGAGATTCTGTTTTTCCATTTCATATTTAATTGGCAAGTTATTTGTAGCAATTTGCATTGCAGTAATTGGTGTTGATTTGACTGCTCCCATTATTAGTCTGAGTGCTTGGTTCTGTAATGTTTCAAGTTGTGCTAATTTGCTTTGACTTGCTGTATCACCTTGCTTCCATAGAGGACTGTTGGTTTGATCTAACATTTATAGGTGGTGTTGAGTGTATTGACAGAGGACCCCCATTTGTGCCAGCTAGTCTTTTGAGTGTTGTTAATCTCTGAATGGTCTTTTCTATGGTTTCATTAATGTGGGTTTTCCAAGATAATTTAGAATCAAGTGTTATGCCTAGATATTTATAATTTTCTGTTTCTGTTAGTTGCTCACCATTTAGTGTTGCCTAGATATTTATAATTTTCTGTTTCTGTTAGTTGCTCACCATTTAGTGTTATTTTGATAAGCGGTTTTGTGTGGCAATGAACTCTTCCGGAGTTCTGAGTAATTAAAAGTATAGGTACATACATACACACCAACCACTTTGAACTCTCTAGAGTAAATAGAGATTACGAACCATTCATAAACAAAAGACATGTGACCAGACACATTCTGCCAGGGCGGCAGGAAATTAAATTAATTAAATTAATTGGTATTTTCTTTTGGATAAGTTCACAGTCATTTCGTTATCTGAACACCAGTTATGTAGTTCTTCCAATGCCTTGTTCATCTGTTTGTGGTAGCTTATTCAGTTCTTTGTTACTAGCTGATGTCCAGATTACTATGTCGTCTGCATACATGGCACATTTAACATTCTCTATTTTGTTTAGTTTTTGTGGTAAGTCATTTATCATAATATTAAATAAAGTAGTACTTGACACAGATCCTTGGGGTATTCCTCTATGTTGAAACAGTTATTTTATGTTGTCCCCAAAGAGTTTCAAATATTGTATTATGTGAGGTTAAGTAGAGTGAGTCATGCACAGAGAAGCTATGTAAGTGGAAATGACGTCACAAAAGTGTTGAATAACAAACTTATTTGGGATTGGTGTGACGCGTATATCGTAAAACGTGGACCAATCAGATATAAAAGATTTTACGTTGCCATGGAGGATATTCAATATTCCTCTAGGGGGGTCGAACTATTAGCGAAATGCTAATGTGTAGAAGAAGATGAACTGGTTATTCTTCTCCTAACAGTCACCGTGAACGGATGTAAAATTCTCTTCTTAAACGCCGTTGTGTGCGGAAGAATATAAGTCTATTCTCATAACAATCATCGAGTATAACTAGATAATCTTTACATTAAATATCATCGCTAGAAGACACACAATTTAATTATTATACACGGTAGTGAACAACCGTATAAAACTTTTGATTCTTGCACGCATCCAGATATAAACGCGTCACATCAAGTGAATCTTGTGTAAGAATAGTGTTATAAATGTTGTATCATACATTTTGTTCGAACTGGTGTTGATTGAAGTAAGGAAATAAAAGTTTCTACATTATTTAATACAGAGAAAAATGATTACTCATTTTACGTAAAATTTCCTTCCGCCGTACCACCCCTGTAAAAGAAGATATCTTGCTCAACCGACTGAAGTCACGCCGAGGTAAGCTGGGACTTCAAGAACCATCTATTCCATCCACCAAAATGTCGCCACATCGAGGGATATAATTACTCCATCACCCATTGACGTTGGGAATCTACCCAAACCACTTCAACCCTGTTCCAAATGGTCACCTTAACGAGGGGCATAATTCGTCATCCATCAATACGATTCGACACAAACCCCGTAACAAATGGCGCCCAACGTGGGGCTCGAATAGGCAGAAGGAGGATTACACCACAGGAGAATAAATAGTGTAATGGACAGGTAACTTCGAATCAAGAAAGAAGAAAGAAGAAAAGTGAGTACGGAAAAATCTTAATAGATAATTAATAGAAAAAGTGACAAAATTATAATTTTCATTTTTATGTTATTAAGAAAGGGAAAGATATTACCTAAAATGGAAGGTAAAAAATTAACAGACAATAAGAATAAAAATATTGGGGAAGGAGTGGAAAGACTAGTTAGTGATAAGAGAGCAGAAATACAAGAAGTCAGGGAAGTAGTGGAAGGAATGATTAGTGATGATGCAGGAACAAGTAGAACAGAAATTATGCAGAGTAAAGATAATGAAATGATAATAGACAGGTTAGAGAAAATGATGAGTAATTTTGATGCTAAAATGGATAATTTAAATGCTAAAGTAGATCAAAGTTCAGAGAAATTAGAAGCTAGGATAGATCAAGGTTTAGGTAACCTAAGAAATGAAATTGAGAAGGGAAGAGAAGAGTGTAGAGAAGGCATAAAATCTTTAAAACAGAAAATAGAATCTCATGATGGAGAAATGTCTAGGTTAAAAGAGATGTTTCAGGAAATGAAAATAAGTCAGGAAAATGTAGTAAAAGATATAAGAAGTGAATTGGCTAAGGAGTCAGAAATCCTTAAGCAACAACAAGTAGAATTTGTAGAAAAACAAAAAATAGAAATAGGGGAATTAGAGAACAGAATAAGACAAGAAATAGATGTAGTCTTATTAGATAATTCACGGAAATACCATGAGGAAAATATTGAAATACAGAATAATTTTGTAAGAGAGGTAAATAGTATCAGAAATGATGTTAAACTAATTGCTACTGAGGTGCAAACACAACAAGATGAACTAAAAGTTAAATATGATGAAGTCAGTAAGTTGAATAGTGAAATGATTACAAGAATAGATTTGGCACAGGAAAGTTTTGAGAGAGAGAAAGAAAACATTAGCAAGCTGAATCAAGTTGTGATTGCATTACAGGCAAGCAAAATTTCTGAGAACCAGAGGGTAATAAAATCTAAGAATATTACATGTATAGACTTACCTGGTAATTCAGGTAATATTGTACAAAACTTAGAGAATTATTTGGAGAGTGACGATACAGAATCTTTGTCACCTGATTGTGAAGTAAATGGTAATAGACAAATACAAAACATGCACACACATACACAGTTACACAGTCAAGGTAACACAAATTGTACAAATTATTTGTTGCATGACATAAGTCCACCTACTTTCGAAGAAGAATCGGGAGACAATCCCAAAATATTTCTAAAGGAATTAGAAGAATATTTTAAAATTAAAAAGATTCCAAATGAATTTAGGATGATGATTGTTAAAAGGTGTTTGAAGAAAAATGCTTTAGAATGGCTGAGGTTAACATTAGCTTCACATGAAACGTATAGTATGTTTAGGAACGTGTTTATAAATAGGTTCTGGGGTCCAGAAAGACAGAGAAGAATTAAAGTCGAACTGGCCACTGGTAAATTCGAGTTCAGGAAGGGTGTGTCCATGACTGAATATTTCCTAAAACTTGCTAACAAAAGCAAACTTGTGAATCCAGATATGTCAGAGACCGAGATCGTGAATATGCTAATACGACATTATCCACCACACATTAGAAACCACCTAATTGTGGCTAAGCCCGTCGACTTTACTGATATGATTGAGTTATTATCAGAATTTGAGGCTCATAACCTTAATTCTGATTCTACTCATAGTCAAGTTGATCCTGACAAGACTCATATAGAAGAAAAGCAAGTAAATAGACAGGAAGTAAGACCAACATTCGGGGAAAATCACAACCATACTAACCAAAACCAAAATAGTTTTAACCAAAATTGGGGCGGGGCACGATCAAGAGACAACTATGAACGAAGAGAGTACAACCCCAGAAAGACATATGAATCGGTAGTGCCAGGTATAGGAAGGAGAATTCCAAATACTCCTAGGAGGAATTATATTAATAACCAACCTGTGGGAAATGTGAGGAGTAATCAGGTGAATCAACTGAGGTTTTACAGGGGAAATAACCTAAGAACAGGTTATCAAAGTAGAGGAAGAGGAACTAGCATTGAAAACTCTTCATTAAGAGATTTTGGGGGTCCTAGGTTTGAAAGGGCAGACAATAACCTAGAAAGGACACAGACTCAGGGAATAGAAAGAGAAATAAATAACGATAGTACCAACCCAACTGCTAGTGTAACTACCGACCGCACTAATGCGGAAAATTGAGTACCAAATCATTTTGTGCCTTGGAAAGTGGTTCGGTAGAAATGACACAGGGCAAAATCAAAATTCAAAATTTACCAGAAGATAAGCTCACTCTCTCCAGAAGTAAAGATCGGGAATTAGTAAATCCACCTCAGATTAACCTTCGTATAGGCGATAGCGAATATAAAGTATTGATAGACACAGGAGCTAGTTCATCAGTAATAAGTGAGAACTTATTCAAGGAATTACTATCCAAGTTTAGGATTGAATATTTAAACGTGTGTAATGTATACTGTAGCACAGCTATTGGGAAAAAGAAAGATAAAGTTAAATATCAAGCGTTAATTCCTGCGCGAATAGATGATTGGAATTTCAATTTTATCGTATTGGTAATACCAAACTTAGCTCGTGATATTATTATTGGCAATGATGTATGGTTGGCAAAGTGTGATAGATTTCGAAAAACATGAAATGAAGGTCAAAGGAGATAATGAAGTAATAAGAATAAATTTGTTAGAAGAAATTATATTAAAAGAGGATGAGAAGGATAGTAGAAATAATGATAGGTTTTTTATAGAAAATATAATATTATACGAAGAAGATATAATTAATAATGAAGAAGATGATAGTGGTAAAGAAAATTTACTTTTAAATAATAAAGAAAATGATACGTTTGACCTTGGAGATCATTGTTGCCAAATAAACACATTAAATACCGACACCGAGCGAAAACAAGAAGAGGAAGAAATGATATTCCAAAGAACTTTGAAAGGAAAGTTAGGGAAAACATACAATTTAAATCACGCGCAAAGAGAACAGTTGAGGTTATGTATACTAAAGAACAGGAACGTTTTTAGTACGAAACCTGGATTGTGTAATAAGTACATACATACATTTAAGGTGAACGACATTGCTCCTTATACTCATAAAAGTAGATCTGTGCCTATCGCTATCAGACAACGCAACGGTTCACCGGAGTAAATTGTTTACTTCAGAGATGAAGAACAATAATATTAAGATGTATTACTCTTCAGCATATTTTCCCCAAGGAAATCCTTGCGAGAGAGTGATGCGTGATTTAGGCTTGTATTTCAGAATTCTGTGTCATTCTAACCACCGAGGCTGGTACAAACACTGCCATATTATTGAGAAAATCATTAACAATACCCCAAACTCTACCACCAAATTTTCACCAATCGAATTAATGACTGGACTACAACCTGAACCTCTAGTAATAAAAGCACCGACAACCTTAAAAGTAGATGAAATGGAATTGAATGAAGAAGAAAAGTGTGCTGAAGCATTTCGAAGAATAAAAGGAAAAGCAGAGAAAAGATTATCAAAGATACAAAGAAAAGGAGCGAAATGGAATCCTGAAATAAATGATAAAGTTCTAGTAAAGACATTTAATATCTCCAGTTCTAAAATCAAATCCTATTGGAGAATGAATTTGTTATATAAAGGTCCATATAAAATAGTAAGAAAATTTGGGGATCATACGTACGAATTAAGAGACGATGATAATAAAATGATAGGAAAATATCACAAAACACTTTTAAAACCATTCAAAAGCCTTGACACTCACCAGAACAAATAAAAAAAAAAAAAATAATAATATGTTTATGAATTACTGAAAAATGTTTTGTTTATTATTATTGTGTTCGAATAATTTCTGATTTTATATTGTTATTTTAAATTGTATTAATTGTTCATTGTTGTAATAATGTTTAATTATTGGGGCATTCTTTAGAATATATGGAACAATATTATTGGAAGATTTAAGTTAATTTTCCATATATTCTGAAGAGGGGCATCTGAAACAGTTATTTTATGTTGTCCCCAAAGAGTTTCAAATATTGTATTATGTGAGGTTAAGTAGAGTGAGTCATGCACAGAGAAGCTATGTAAGTGGAAATGACGTCACAAAAGTGTTGAATAACAAACTTATTTGGGATTGGTGTGACGCGTATATCGTAAAACGTGGACCAATCAGATATAAAAGATTTTACGTTGCCATGGAGGATATTCAATATTCCTCTAGGGGGGTCGAACTATTAGCGAAATGCTAATGTGTAGAAGAAGATGAACTGGTTATTCTTCTCCTTACAGTCACCGTGAACGGATGTAAAATTCTCTTCTTAAACGCCGTTGTGTGCGGAAGAATATAAGTCTATTCTCATAACAATCATCGAGTATAACTAGATAATCTTTACATTAAATATCATCGCTAGAAGACACACAATTTAATTATTATACACGGTAGTGAACAACCGTATAAAACTTTTGATTCTTGCACGCATCCAGATATAAACGCGTCACATCAAGTGAATCTTGTGTAAGAATAGTGTTATAAATGTTGTATCATACATTTTGTTCGAACTGGTGTTGATTGAAGTAAGGAAATAAAAGTTTCTACATTATTTAATACAGAGAAAAATGATTACTCATTTTACGTAAAATTTCCTTCCGCCGTACCACCCCTGTAAAAGAAGATATCTTGCTCAACCGACTGAAGTCACGCCGAGGTAAGCTGGGACTTCAAGAACCATCTATTCCATCCACCAAAATGTCGCCACATCGAGGGATATAATTACTCCATCACCCATTGACGTTGGGAATCTACCCAAACCACTTCAACCCTGTTCCAAATGGTCACCTCAACGAGGGGCATAATTCGTCATCCATCAATACGATTCGACACAAACCCTGTACCAATGTGTTTGTTTTGATTTTGATGTAGAATTATCAAAGGTAGTTGTGCAGAATCTTTGAATAAGAAAATTATAAAACCATTTAAAATTTTGTTTTCTACTCCAATTTTTATCATTTTCTGTAATAGTTTTAATCGAGGTAGAGTGTCATATGCATTTTTCAAGTCAACATAAACAGCAACTACTGATCTTCGTTTATCTAAATTATCTTTGATGTCTTGGCTTAATGTAGCTATCTGTTGAATTGTGGACCAGTGTTTTCTAAAAGCTGCTTGTGACGGTGAAAGGAGATTTTGTCTCCAGATACCAATTTAAGCGAGCACAAATCATTCTCTCCATTAATTTAGCTAGAGCACTGGTCAATGAGATGGGTCTGTAGCTGTCTAGTTTGTTTGATGGTTTCTTTGGCTTTAGTATTGGTATAATGATGGCTTTCTTCCATATTGTGGGAACTGTTGAATTCCAGGACTTGTTTATTAGTTGGAGGAGCATATTTTTTGCATATGGGCTGAGATGTTTGATAATTTCTCCAGTTATCTTGTCAGGTCCAGGACTCTTGTGTGGTTTTAGTTGTGATATTGCTGACCCTAATTCTTGAGGTTCAAAGTCCTTTTGAAATACTTCATGTGTGTTTTTGGTTTGAAAGTGTTTGAAAGTTTGGGGTGTAATGTAGTCCGCCTTCCCGTGGTGCACCCTGGGTAACGCAAAATGGACTACAAAAAAGCTCAATATGAATGGCCCCAAAGGGAAATCTTCCAGAGGTAAAATAGCCCCGCAATCGGATCTCCGGGCGGAAGCATCTTTACTCTTAAAACTATGTATATGTATATTTTCAAATCAAAATATTTCCATTTTATGAGGCAGATTTAAAACATATTTATGTCAATAGTATTTATAACAGACATACCATAGGTTCATTGTGAAATACATTATGTTCTTTGACTTAAGTTGTTTTATTGGTCCATTTCTTCAACATAATATACTTTTATGGTTGTGTAATTAACAAAGAGTTCACTGCAATATATTTCCTAAAATCTTCAATTGTATATCTCTGTAGTTTTTGCTTAGTCTGATGTACAAGTAGATGCACTGCAAGTCTCATGAAGTAATGCAAACAAAATGTAAAAATTGTGCAATTCATGTAAATTGTTCTTCTCAACGGTTTCCCTTCAGCAGAACGTTGATTACACACAGTTTGGCTTACCCACAGTTATGTAAAGTGCAATGAAGCAAACCCACTCTTGTATTATAAACAACATAACTTATTATTTTAGTTAATTGATGGAAATTAATCATTTCTTCACACTAGCAGATATAAGCTAAGGTTGTTTTGATGGATAGAGTCAACACCATGGCATTGAATGTTTCATGTTGACTCTATCCATCAACATAACTTATGTATCAAGTTAATTAATGGAAATTAATTGCTTCTACATACTAGCCATGTATGGGCTAAGGTTTTGGATACAGTCAACCTGAAAAATTCAAAGCAATGGTCAGGATTTGAACCGGATGGAAACCAGGAGATCCATGGTTCAAATCCCGGTCATGGCATTAATTATTCAGGTTGACTCTATCTTTAACTTATGTAGTTTATTTTGTATGACAAAGCCTTGTAAAATTGTTACAATTGGTGAATAAAATCTGAACAGCACAGTACTCTAAAACACAGTTAACATAAAGTCAACCATCTCTCTCCCATTAGCGTCCAGTTTTGTTGTCTGATAATGGCAATTTTAAGACTAACCTGGTAATTGGACAGTTTGCTGACTCTTGAATTTTGCACTTGATATCTGATTTTAACATTTTATTTTCAGGTTTTGGCCTGGTTTTTCAGGTCGCAAAACTGCTGTGCTATGCTACTAGAAATAAAATTTAAATGATCAAAGCCCTTTTGCTTCTTGCTTACCATTACTTCTCAAATTAGTATAAATGTAACCATGTATATCAAGTTTCTCAATGGTTTACTAATTTTTAACTGAATCAATACCAACAAGTCCTTAGCATCAACACAGTGCAGTTACCCATTCATCCTCAAGCACGAAACTATTCACAAACCTCTACATGAAGAAACTCAAAATATGATTAGTGAAATCACTGTTTCCAAGATCTCCTATTAATCCAACTGTAATTATAGTTTAAGTGAAGTTTGCTGACATTTAAATCAAAATTAAGGCTTATTTTCCATATATTTTCCTTATTTTTCCATTTCAATAATTATTTTCCTCTTACGGTAGCGAACCTTCAGAGGAGTGGACCTCATTCCAACAGGGAATGATTGAACCTATTTGGCTAAAGCATACTGTGGATGGTGTACATTACTCTCAATGTTAAGATAACAATGTTGATGGTGATACAAGGGGACCTACAGTCTCTACCATGGACTATGAACCACACTGGGCCTTCAGAATACTTCATATGCACTACTCAGAGGTAAAAACCTGAAATGGGAATCCAACAGTAGATACTTCTGATAAACAGCATGAGAGCCACTGCAGATTTGGAGTTAATATGTTAAATATGCCAGTTTTAATAAACTTTAATTTCATTTAAACTGCCACCAAATCAATTCTTACTAAGAAATTCCAAAAATCCTGCAAAGTTGAAATATTATACATAAGTGTAGTGGTCATGACAGCATCTTTATTTTCACCGCAGAACAACCAAATGGGCCATAAATTTAATATTGGTTGTACATTTATGGCTTTGCTGCTCTTTCTACATACATAAATTCAAACATTTATATTATTTGAAGCAAAAGGTCAAAGTATAAACTTGAAAGAAGCGTAGGGACAGTGAAGCACAAATTAGCACAAAAGTGAATTGTTTGCAGTGAAGTGAAGTGAATTCAAAAGTGAATTGAATTCCTATGTCAATATCTTCTCGATTCACTTTTGTGCTGACAGTGATGTATTTAACATTTGAAAGTAATGTTGGTAATTCAAAAACAAACATCACTTAAATTATCCTTACTTGGACATGTTTCGGAGAACGTTTTGTCCCCATCGTCAGCAGTTATCCGACTGGTTGGATCACTGCTGACGATGGGGACAAAACGTTCTCCGAAACATGTCCAAGTAAGGATAATTTAAGTGATGTTTGTTTTTGAATTACCGACTCATTACTTTCAAATCATTTATGTTGAAATTCTAAATTCCGCTGTTCATATGTCTCAAGAATCCAAGAGATCACTGTCAAACAGCTGAGAGTTTTCTCAGCTTGTGCATATGAAAATGTGAATGTGAGTTTACTTGTTCTTTCTCAACTGTTGGACTTGGCTATAGCAACAGTGTTTTAAGAGTACAAATCCGACTGTAATTTCAGAAATCTTGAGACAAAATTTCTCTCAATTTTATGCACCTGTGAGCCTATCTAAACTTACACATGAATGACAAAGATTACAGGGAACTTCCTCTTACTCTTTGTTAATAATCTATGAATTCCTGAACTTGAAACTTTAAGCATCAACGAAACAAAAAATCTGGTATATATCAAATTGAATGCAATGACTGTAGTCAAATTTATATTGGAAAAACAAAAAGAACTTTAGAAACAAGAGCAAAGGAACACTTTAGAAACATAAAATATAAACAATTAGAAAAATCAGCAGTTGCCACACATTTTTGGGAAAAAAACCACAACATAAATCCAGAACCAAAACTACTAAAACATACATCAGGAAAACAAGAACTATCCACATGGGAACAAATCTTCATTTCAAAAAATAGGAACAAAATATTCAATTTCGACATCCCCCAGAAAGATTTGTTCAGCAAGTTCCTTGAACCGCCACCAGAGGAGACCTGTGACAAAATATCGTCAGCTACACCAACGAGAACCAGTCGAGAGCCGGCCGATGATAGAGGCAAAGCCTCAGAAACATGTTCCGGAAAAATTTAAAAGTAAGTGTTGTCTAGTGTCTTTAATCGACTCTCTTTAAAGTTAATTTATCATAACAACACTGTTTTCAACACTTCCAAGAAAGGAATTGAAACAATATTTGTACGTATTGTGGTAAGTAGTGTTTTTTTGTTGTATTTAAAATTATGAAAATATTCAACAGTTAAATTCCTATGTACATTAAACTGCACATTTCCTGAAGCTGTCTCATTTTAGCAGTAAAATTAGAGCTATTATACAAGCAGGATTTCTTGGGCACTTGGCTCCCAACACTCAGCTGGTATGTTTCAAAAAACTTTGTTGAGATAGAAACACTAAAATATGAGCTACAGTTTGATTGTGCACACATTGATAATGAAGCAGCATTTTGTAGAACATGTGAGTCAAAATTATCCAAAAAGCAGAAAGCAGATTTGATGAATTTCCAAACCACTGAGGTCCACAAAGTGCAACAGAGGAGATCAAGAACAGAAACCAACTTTTCGGGACACCAAAGATTCAGACAACATATCTGTGAAATCTTTTCTATAGCAAGATGGTAGTGGAGCTAGTAAAATGTATATAAGACTCAAATAGTTTTACAAAGTGATAATTTTACTTCACAGTGCACTACATCCAGTTTCATTCATATTGAAATGATTTTCCCTAGCTGATGAAAGATCAACATTATCTAAAAGATGTTGGTAATAGTGATTAAGCAGTATACTGGATGTTAGACCATTATATTTTCTTACTATTTTTTAGTATTTTTAGTATTTATTTCTCATCTTCCTTCTACATACATTTTCATTGATACATTGACATTTGTAACATTTCTTTCACACAATAACAAAATAACTTATTCACATCTAACATACCCTTCCTACCCGCTTGCCCCAAGCCTCGGTCTCAATACACATAACCCCTGGTTTTCCGTGTATTGATGACCCTCCTCTCCCTTGTATCTCTCTAGTTTTCCAGCCCTTCTTCTCCACACATTGGGCATTTCTTGTATCCTTTTCATATCTAATACCTTTCAAATTTCTAACTCCTGTCCTTGCCCAGGCAAATCCTTCATGCCCTGATTTATTACACACATCTATGTACTTCTCCTTCCCCCACACTGTCTTTATTTCCCTATATGTCCTCAATGATAAATATAACTTGGCTACTGCTAGTATTTACCTAGAACGGGTTTCATTAGGATCTTCCTAACATCATCAGCTGTTGTCGACTCGAATAAATGGAGCATTGAGTATTAGTTCGACTCAAAATTGTATTAATTTTGTGCTTCATAACTTGGCTATCTGAATCTTCCAGCCTTAATTCTACCTCTTTCCAAAAGCCCCTATAATAATACTCCTCGTTTCTCCAAATAGGTCCCATACCTATCTGTTCCATCAGTTCCCTTACTTTTTGCACCCAAGACTCTCCCCATTTGCTTCTCATCTGCAAAAGAAAACATTCCTTGATAATATTGCTTTCCTCCAAATTGGCAACTCTGTACAGATATTTCAATACCCTTGACACAATTTTAACTCTTGTTGAATGTCTTCCCAACTCTAATTGTGCTGTCCCATTGGGTGAAGCTACCGGTAAGCCCAAAATATATTTACAGAAGGATCTGTTAATAACGTCCACCTCTTTCCATGCTTCATCCACTGCCCATATCTCTGCCCCAGGCAACATCCTATTTTCTGCTATGGCAGTATATATCCTTTCCAGCAAGTTTGACATTAATGTCAGGTAATTTCCTTAAACATGCTCTTACAATACTCATGGCCATTTTACCTTTAGCTAGAGCCAATTTTTTCTGTTCAGTCCATTTACCATCACAGCTAAGTCTTATCCCCAGAAAATAAAATCTCTTTACGACCTCTATTTCTCTTTCATTTTTCTCCCATTTCTCATCTTTAGCAATCTATAACCTTTCTTAAAAACCATGATCTTCGTTTTCTTTTTGTTAACTCTCAAGCCCCATTTTTGGCAATAACTATTTATTGCTTCAATTGCCCTTCTCAGCCCTCCAACAGATATAGAACCAACTACTAAGTCATCTGCAAATTACAACCCTGGGATTTATTTGTTATGAATAACTGGTGCGTGAACCCTATTTTTAGCAATCTCCTCTAGAGTATCATCTATAAAAAGGTTAAACAGCACCGGACTTTTCTCACTAAGTGTAGTTTGTTTAAAATATTTTATACTTAGTAAAAAGTGCAAGCAGTATATCAGTTAAGTTAATTAATGGAAATTGATCATTTCTTCACACTAGCTGTATATAGGCTAAGGTTTTGAATAAATAGTCAACCTGCAAAGTCAATGCCATGGCCGGGACTTGAACCAATAACTAACTTAAATAATAAGAGTTTAATAATGAAACCTGGAATTCAAGTACTTACAATAGTAAGTCGCCACAAATGGTGTATCTCGGATATGAGAGTCCTTAGTGGTTTACTGCGGAAATATATGAGTCAATCGGAGAATTTAATGTCAGGATAGCACATTGGCCATGGTAGCTCAATGGGTAAGAGTGACTGGATGGAAACCAGGAGATCCGTGGTTCAAATCCCGGCCATTGCATTAGATTTTTCAGGTTGACTATCTATTCAAAACCTTGGCCTATATATGGCTAGTGTGAAGAAAAGATCAATTTCCATTGATTAATTTAAATAATAAGAGTTTAATGTTGAAGCCTGGGACTCAAGTACTTACGATAGTAAGTTGCCACAAATGGATACGAGAGTCCCTAGTGGTTTACTGAGAAAATATATGAGTCAATTGGAGAATTTAATGTCACGATGGCGTGTTGGCCATGGTAGCTCAATGGGTAAGAGTGACTGGACAGAAACCAGGAGATCCGTGGTTCAAATCCTGGCTAAGGCATTGAATTTTTGAGGTTGACTATCTATATCAGTTAACTTTTAAAATGATTGTAACATGGTGAAGTATGAGAATATTATGTTAGTAAAAATATATTTTCATGAATAATCTTTATGTAGCAAGCACTTTCTCTCAATTTATTTGCTTCTACATGTCTGCTACAATGAATCATCTTTGTTTTCATAAATTTAATGCTTGACAGTTGGAATACAGGTATAAGTGTAAGCTGCCAGATGTGAATAAATTTAGTTAGTAAGTGAGCATTTGTAGCTGGATCATGTTTTCCACAATTATTCATCAGGTATCAGCAGTTTGCAAGAATGCCGTTCATAGTCAGTTAAAACATGTTTATATGAGATTATACATGTGGGGGTGTGGGGGTGTGGGGGTGTGTGTGTGTGTGTGTGTGTGTGTGTGTGTGTGTGTGTGTGTGTGTGTGTGTGTGTGTGTGTGTGTGTGTGTGTGTGTGTGTGTGCGTGCGTGTGCGTGTGCGTGTGCGCGTGCGCGTGCGCGTGTGCGTGTGCGTGTGCGTGTGCGTGTGCGTGTGCGTGTGCGTGTGCGTGTGCGTGTGTGTGTGTGTGTGTGTGTGTGTGTGTAGTTCCATGTTTTTACAGTTTTTTTTTTAAAGATATGCGAAGATGGCAACAAACCAAACATTGACAGATCATAAATAATGTTGAATCCACTGATGATTGGTCTCATATTTTTTTTGGCTAAGAAAAAGAAAGCAATGTAGAAATCATTCTGCAGCACACTAGGTTTAACGACGACACTAATGATCCAAGTAATGGCAATAAGTGCAGAGATTCTCAAATGTTACACTCCTTTAATTTGCAACCTTTTCCAACCTATTTCAAAATTATTCGCACAAAGAAAATCTACTCAGTAAATGTGTGATACCATGTTTAAGGATATGGCTTTCGGCAAGAAGACTTGTTTTGCACACCGTGTCTTAATGAACTTTTTCAAAATTAGCACCAAGTTAGATATGACCTTTATGTTTATCAATATTAGTTATAATGTGCATGAATAGGACTACTTATATTTTCAACAACAGAAAAATGTTTAAACTTTATTAACTCCAGTCCAAACTAATTTTATACTGTAAGGATTATAATGAGAAATAAAATTAATAGTGCCCAAGTATGCATCACAGCTTGCATCTTTCTCACATGGTTACATAAACTTTTCTGGACTCATATTGCATATAAGAGAGGCAGTATCACACTTCTTTTCATTTTCTCCTGTTTTCACGCCTATGTCTTTTGCTGTTCATTTAAATGTACAAGAATAAAATAAGAAGTAAATATGCAGACCAAGTTTATTTCACTTTACCATTTTTCCTGCTGTTGTTTAGCAACGATGTAGAAATAACTCTTTCTACCCATACCTTTTCAGAAACCCAGTGTCCAACAAATCTCACAATTCATCAATAAACTGTCACTGTAAACTGTATTTTTAAACACAAATGCTTACACACAGTTGAACTGCAAAGCATTATTTATAATCTTCACTTTGTATCAAGCTATGTTTGACAGCATAACATTCAGCCTCTCTCTCTTCACAGATAATCAACAAAATATTTAATTAAAGAAACACCAAGAAAATTTTTGGCATTTTGCTTCAAATGTGTATTTTCTTGGGAAGAAACATATAAACATCATAAAACTGTCTCATTTTCCCAACACTTGACTATATGAACAACTTACATTCGCCTCACAAAACACAATATTGCAACTTATGGCATTATTTTCACACAGATTTTTCCAAAACTATTACTCTGGATGCCTTTCACTTTTACAGTTTTGCTTTTAAAACAATTATTGTTCTTCTTCTGTGTCATCTTCATCCACATCGGCATCATTGGGAACATCAGCTTGTAAGTGTATGTTGGTCAGGAGATCTCTCATAGCATCCAATAGGGATGTTACACTTCTTGTCAAGTCTACTCTCATGGCTGCAGCAGCACCCTCAGCTTCGTCTATTGCATGCCTAGAAAATTAATCCACAGTATTTTGTTATGAAGAAAACCAATTTTACGTGTAACTGTTACTAACCTACTAATACACAGCGTTCACTTTGACGCATAGCCATACTATGAGGAACTGCTTGCCCTTGTGCTGTTTCTAACCAGTTCTGTTCCCCCTCTACTTTCCCTTCTCTGGCTGGCTAATCAGTTAATTGAGTATGCACCATACTAACACTGATAGGTTATTTGATAATATGTTTCATTATTTAAATCAGGATCACACATGAAGGCACAGTAGCATTACTCTAACCTGCCAGCACATAGAGCAAGAAAGAATAAAAGAGAAAGTGACAAATCTGTTTCTCTTCTTTTCTGCAAAGTGGTTATTTTAACCCACCTTCACATGTGTGCTCCTAGCTCCAGTGTTGTAATAATACCAAAATGTTGTGATTGATAGAGATTTCCTGGTTCATAATCTTCTGAACAGATTTGGGCAAAAACAATCTATTCTTGATAAAAAACCAAAAATAAATCACTTCTATGTAAAGTCTTCTTACATTAACAAACTCAATAACACTGAAGAAAAGTTAGGACAAACTCTAACGAAATATCTGAGAAAGTTTGCACAAGAATGATAAATTTTACAAACCTCAGTTTCAGATATCACAATCCTTTAAAATGAAAACCCCTTAAGATAACTGAGTTCAGAAGTTACAACCATGTTATAGTGAGAATACAGTTAATTTCTGCAATTCAGCAATGGATAATGCCAATCACTCTAATGACTCACATTTAATTTGTTTTTACAAACAAAATATTATTTCATTTACATGGTCATGAAAAATTAGTGAATGTTATGCAAATTATATATATATGACAAATGTGTGGCAGCACAAAGATGTCATTTCTATCATCATCTATGATGTGTAGCAATATTTCTGTCTGATTACAAATGTTTAACCCTTTCACTGATATGGACGTCATATGATGTCCAAGTTAAAATGCCCCAAACGAATACAGACGTGTATAGAAGTTCTGTACATACATGCATTTAATGCTTATTTAATGCTAATTACTTTAATCTTCCTATTTTACAGTAAATGTAAATTAATCTCAGAAACTATTTGTAGTTGATTTATTAATACTCGTCATTTACTTGTTTCTATTTATGAGAGACTAGTTTCAAAGGCATTTGCCTCCATTTTCAAACTCTTTCCAACTGGCATCTGTTGTTGTCTGCTCTCTCTCTGGTGGTGGAACTATGAACTTCTTTTGTCAAATTATCTACTGGTGGGATTTCAAAGTTCATTACGCGATCCTTATTTTTCCATATGAATATGTTCTCCCATGTTGTCAATTTATTTTGGTTTATCACTCCTTTTAATAATTTTGGATTTGGATTAATGTCATGGTTTTCATTCCAAAAGTGAAATGCTACTGCTGACTTATCTTCTTGTTTCAATCTGATGTTTCTAAAGTGCTCTTTGACTCTTGTTTTTAGACTTCTTTTAGTTTGACCTATGTAGCATTTTTCACAATTCTTACAATTTATCTGGTATATTCCGGATCTGCTAACTGATGGGATTTCATCTTTTGTTTTTGAATTTAGCAATTTTAAAACTGAGTGTCTATTAGTAGGTGCCAAGGTGATATTTTGTTTCTTGAAGATCTTTTTAAATTTATTCAATGTTTTTGGGTGATATGTGAATGAACTGAATATGCTGTTGCTTTCTTTTTCTTTTGTAAATGTGGTTGCTTCCTTAATGGTTTTCTTTAGTTTAGCTTTTCTAATTTTCTTCAACACCAAACTTTTGTTGTATCCATTTTCTTCTGCTGTATGTAGTATTCCTCCAAACACATATAAATGTAAATTAGTTCTATAAGGGATGAAAACTTACCCTTAAAGCTTCCTTTTTGAATAGTACACCTCAAACCTGGATAAACACACAAGGGCACATCTTCAGATTCACACCAAATAATATTGGTTTCCTTGTGAACTTCTTTTTCGTGACACATTAGACATTTTCAAAATGGTCGCGACTTTTTTGGTTGTGGGTGGTATCCTTTTAGGAAAGTTTTTTCTCTTAAGTATGAGGGGTGCTGTTGTGGTGGATTTCTTACCCCCAGTATGAAGAGGCCTCTGAATATTATAGTACTCAATTAGGTTATGAGCTATTGATACGCGCAATTCCAGGTAGGTCATTATCTTGCATGAATTTAGAGCTCTGCAAATTACTAAACAATTGTGTATGGTTACATCCAGCTGGTATAGAAATACATTTTTTACCATTTAACTGTTTTTTGTAAAGAGGGATAGCTAGTAATAGCTGATCCACACCACCCATATTTGACCCGTCATTTCCCCACAACAGCAGCTAACATGCCATAAATGTCTAATGTAGGCTTACAAAATATAACATGTACACTGTCCACTTCTGAATTCTCCTCTTAAGCCCTAAATTGCCTTTAGACGTCAAGGGCTTCCTTCATCCTACTCATAAATACATTTGTTTCCGTAACAATTAGAGACGCTAAGTCAGCAATACTTTTCTTTTATATTTTTTTTCTTTTTCTTCTTTTTTTTAGTAGTTATAATTAAACTTTCTCTATTTGCCAAGTGAGCGAGTGTGCCTTCATGAAACTTAATGCAAACTTTGTGAAGGACACAGGAAAGAGAAATAATGAATAATCAATTCAAAGTATAAACTTGAAAGAAGCGTAGAGACAGTGAAGCACAACTTAGCACAAAAGTGAATCGAGAAGATATTGACACATTGTTTCACTCACATTGTTAAGAAGACATGTTTCAAGAGCTTTTGCTCTTATCATCAGCTGGTACTTGACTAGTGCAAATTGTAGTGGTTCCTTTTTCTCTGTATTGTCGATAGATGGCGTGATGTACTTGTCAAAGATGTCTGGTGGTGGAGTTTCAAAATTCATGACTCTATGACGATTTTTGTTAACGAAGACTTTTCCCATACGGAAAGGTCTATGGGGTGATTAATGTATTTTATTAGAATGTTTCCAAATTGATGTCATGTCTAGTATTCAAAAAATGAAAAGCCACAGCTGATTTTTCTGTTTCACCATTTTTAATGTTTCTTAATGTTCTTTAGTTCTGATGTTAATATTTCTCTTTGTTTTTCCTATATAAATTTTAGGGCAAGTTTCACATTTGATCTCATAGATCATACCAATGCCATGGTTAGTGCTACAAAACAGGCTCAAAATGTCACCCGTTAGTGTCTAGGAGAGTCTGGAAGTGCAGGATTGCATTCTGCACATCTGTGAAGCACGAAGCATCTCCATGGATATGCTTGACACCTCTCTTGATATGCTTCTCTTCAGATCAGCACACATTTGAATGTTGTAGTAAACAATGTTTTTCAGTTAGCCCCACAACCAAATATCACAAGAAGTGAGATTAGGTGATCGTGGCAGCCAAGCTTTTGGAAATGATCTGCTGACAATTTGATTGTTACCAAATGTGTTACTTGACGAGCGATGCGTGGTGGAGCCCCATTTGCATGAAAACTGTTGAGTTCACTGCATTTCTCTCCTCTACGGCAGGTATGACATGTTGACGAAGCATATCGCAGTAACACTGGCATGCCTTTGATTCTTGGACGCCAGCTTCCTCAACAAAGAATGGACCAATGATAAATGTAACTGTGAAGCCCACTATATGGTGACATGTTCACTGTGCAGAGGAACTTCATGCACATGGACAGGAGTTGTAGATCCACACACACTGCAATTCTGTGTGTTCACCTCACCCATCAGAGAAAAATGTGCCTCGTCTGTCCATAGGACGATTCAAGGCCAGACCTCTTCAACTTCAACCCTCACTAAAAGTGAAGGGCAAAGTCAACATACTGTTGTGTAGCCTGTGGTGTAAGCTTCTATACAATATGGATCTTATAGGGATAACATTTCAGAATTGTTCGAAGCACCTTCCTTACAATGGACCATGGAATGTCCAACTGTCATGACACAGCACGCACACCGCTTGACGATTGGCAACTGAATTTAGCGCTGTCCGTCCTAGCAACATCCTATTCTTCAACCACTTGTGGTGCAACCAATTGGCCTCTGCCGGGAGTGATACTCAGTTCTCCAGTTGATTCAAACTGTAATGTTCCACAGAACAGCTGGAGGAAGAGGACCCTTCCGTTCTGATAAAAGAACTTCACCAATAAGGATCTCCCCCTTTTGTCTAGGCCCATGTTGTCTCTTCAACAAGTGCACTGACAGTCTGATCAACATTAACTATGAATGATCATGGCACTTGGTGGTCAGTTGTGGTACTGTTTGCCAATGCCAAAAAAGTTCCTGACAGGAATGTGCTACCATTACAGTGTGCCTACACATACAATGTGTATGACAGAGAAAGCATGCGACACAAGGAGTAGAACTGTTAAAAAAACATGTGCCCTATTCACTCAGTATACTAAAATGGAGAAGGTTTATTTACAAAAGTAGGTGTCAGAATGTTTTTGAATGTGCTGTAACTAAACAGACAAGTGTCATAAAACTAACAGGCAGGATAGACAAGTGTCATAAAACTAAAAGGCAGGATATCAGAACCGTGGCTAACCCCTCTTGCACCTCATTCCCCTGGGACTTTCTTTGCTGTGGTGAATGTATTTGGGGAAGGTGGCACTGTGAAGTATGGAAATCTTGCGCTCCATAATGAGGACATTAATACTACCAAGTTTGGTACTCATACTATAACTAGTTTCCTTTCTAGAACATGTCAAATAGGTAAAGTTTAAGTATACAAACAGATATGCAAAATAAAGCTTCTCCGCCCCCCTTATAAATGCCCAATTCATAAATCAGATTCTGAAAAAGTGTAGGTTACTTGGCATTTAGGATTATCTTGTATTTTGAGCATAGTTATAAATGTAGTACATAGAAACTTCAATTACCAATAAATAAAATTCTCCGAGATTTATACTACTGGACCAGCGAAAATAATTTAATAATAAATGCACAGAAAGCAGTTTGTCTAACATTTCAAAATAAGCAGACAAATAATCAATCACACCTTTTGTTATGGCTAAACAAATTTCATTTTAAGGATGAGACGAAGTTTTTGGGTCTGTGGATTCAAAGTAACCTAAAATGGGAAATGCATTTAAATTATCTAGCAAAAAAATTAAATAAAATATATACGTGATAAGAACTATCACAGAATAAACTCACAATAAAACTATCAGAACAGCATATTTTGCAAATGTACATACACTGTTACATTATGGTATTATATTCTGGGGAAATTCACCACCAGCAAAACAAATATTTGTTATTCAAAAAAGAAGAATTAGAGCAATGTCTGGAATAAAGAGAAGAGATTAGTGCAGACCTCTTATCAAACAACAAACGATGTTACCATTAGATTGAATCTATATATTGAAGCTATTATTATTTGCAAAAAGAAATAGCTCACACATTTTGATAAATGAACAAATAGGCAACCATTAACACCAGATCTTTAAAAAATATACACACTATCAGCTAATACAAAACTATTGGAAAATGGAGTACTTCATGCAGCCATAACAATGTTTAATGCATTGCCAATTATTTAAAATTAGAAGATAAGATAAATCGGTTTAAGCAAAAAGCAAAGCAATTTTTATTACAGCCTTGTTTTTATACTGTAAGTGAAAATCTTAATAGATGGTAAACAATTCTATATTGTATTGTATTTGACAGAAATTGTAAATATTTTTATATTATATTTGACGTGTTCTATATCAGATGTACAAATGTACAACATGATCAAACAGAACTAATAAATACTACTACTATGCACTTACACAATCTCCACATCCACAGGTGGGGCAGGTTCATTTATGTTAAAGTTTGGTAGTAAGGATCTAAAAAACATTGAGAATGCATTAGAATCCCCATAAATTCTGGGTCGTTGGGGTCGACTATATAAATTGATGGAATCCAATGGAGGCAGAGGATCAAAGGCCATCACTGGCCCATCCAGTTCCTGTAAATATTCAATTCATTAATTTACAGTTTTCTCCCAAATTTGCTACAATACTTTATACACTGCTATGTGAAACTAAACTTTATGCTTATTAAGTTCCTAAGAAAAATCTACATACAGTAGAGCTCCTCTTTTACACTTTCTGGATTTCAGCAAAAAGACTTAAAAGAAAGCAATATAGTTTAGAAAAATTGACTTTTTAGCCATATAATATACTGGATGGCACAACGCTGGGAACAAATAATTGACCGATGTAAAACTTATAGTATTGCTATGGCCTTACTGAAATGTACAAAGTAGGCAGAGCTGATTCACAAGTGCACATCTATTACACTACAAATCACACTTACACATAATTCCAGCTATGTTACAATGTATAACAACCATTGAGGAATAGACTTTCCCTGGTAAACCACTAGGGGTTCTCATATACAATGAGATAAGTACCTTTTGTGGTGACTTACTATGCTGTGGTTCAGATCTGAGGAGATCCGTGGTTCAAATCCCAGCTATGGCATTGAATTTTTCAATCTGACCCCTACCTATTCAAATCATCACCTAAGCATGGCTAGAGTGGAAGAATAATTAATTTCCACCATTGGGGAAGTAATTATATTAATGGTTCTTTGCAATGCAGATATGTACTCAAATACGAAAACCAAACTTTTAGATCTGAACCTTTGGTTTGATGACTAAACAGTTGTTAGTACTCTCTGTGAAATGACTGCGAGCGTTCTAGCTTTGATGAGACCAAACACTATCAAAATTTGCATTACTGAACAAAAGACTGTTTTCAGTAAATTAAATGCAAGGTCAGCAGATGATGTGAATATAGAAAATTGTGTCAAAGAAACGTAACTACTTAACCTGATTATCAAGCTGTCACTCACACCACACTTCCTAGGCCCAATATCAACCGAGATGAAAGTTTAGCACTTAAGAGACTTCGGAATGATGAAAACTTCGTTGTCTTGCCAGCGGACAAGGGTATAATGCCACTGTGATCCTCTCAACAGCCCAATACTTAGAGAAAATGAAGCAGCTCTTTGATGATCCGGCCTATAGGATTCTCAATAAGAATCCTACCTCTTCTATCGAACATCAGACTATACAACTTATTAAAAGATTCTGCCTTACTTCAGAAATTAAGAAGACGGTATCACCGTTAGGTTCCAGGCCTCCTAGAATGTATGGACTTCCGAAGATCCACAAACCGGAGGTTCCTTTATGCCCCATTGTGGATGCCAGGAGCAGCCTACATATCGGTTGGCACGTCACCTGGCTGATCTGTTACAACCTCTGGTAGGGGATTGCCCACATCATGTAAGTAGCTCCACACAGTTTGCACATACACTTAGGAACATTACCATTGGCCTTTCTGATCTTCTTGTCAGCTTCGGCGTAGTTTCTCTATTTACAAGAGTACCACTTCAGGAAGCCATCCAACTTCTTAAGGAGCATTTCGGCTGATATCATAGAGCTCTTCCGACATACCCTGATGTCCACTTTCTTCTTGTTTGATGGTACTTTCTATGAACAAGTAGATGGAGTAACAATGGGCTCCCCTTTATCACCAGCTATAGCTAATTTTTATATGGAACACCTAGAACATGAAATACTTACCACAGCTCCACTTAAACCATCTCATTTCTATAGATACGTGGACAACACTTTTGTAATTTGGCCACATGGCTCAGACACTTTGTCTGGCTTTCTTGCACATCTCAACAGCCTTTGACCTCAAATACAGTTTACCATTTAAGTGGAAGAATGGAATGTCCATTCCTGGACATTCTTGTTTCAAAAAACAGCAACGGTACACTGGGGCATGCTGTATATTGCAAGTCTACACACACTGATCTCCATCTGAATGCTCATATACTGCTCCACAGGAGAGAAAGAGATGCAGGGGGGTGGCCGAAGGTCCCCACACCCTCCCTGGACAGGTTTATGACAACCCATGTCAGTACAGTTACAGACCATTCAAAAACATTCTGACGGCTTCTACTTTTGTGAATGAATCTTCTCGGCTTTAGGGCGCATGTTTTTTTAACGGTCTGCTCCTTGTATAGCAAGCGTTCTCTGCCACACACCTTCGCTGTCCTTGTCCCACAGCACATTCTTTACAGGGATTTTCTTTGCGTTGCTATACTATAGTTTCCATCATAAGTCTCAGCGACTGGGAGTTCGCAATACACTGGCCCACAGAGCTTTGTCTAGCTCTGATCCCAGCCACTTAAAACAAGAATTACAGCACCTGAGACTCACTTTCCATCAAAACGGCTACTCCGAATATGACATTGAAGCCTCAATCACCAAAGCTAGGAAAGGGAAACCTGTAATACAGCAAGCGTCAAATAAACCTACCGCTACAGCCTGCATCCCGTTTACCGGCAATATATCCGGCAGAATCAGCAGAATTCTCGCCACATACAACATCAGGACCATCCACAAGCCACCTCCGAAGATTACACATCTGTTAAGACCAGTGAAAGACAAACTGGACTTCCAAGTTCTGGGAGTGTACCGCATTCCCTGTGAATGTGGGACACAATATATAGGACAAACCGAAAGGACCATCGCTAACAGAATAATCGAACATGAACGGAGCATTCGTTTAATGCAACCTGAGAAGTCTGGGCTGGCAGAGCATTGTTTTGATAACGACCATAGAGCCAATTTTCGGGAGACGACCATCTTGGCAATATGCAACAGTTACTGGGAGCAAAGAATTAAGGAGGCTTTGGCGATTCCCTCTGAAAGGAGCACGCTTAATTGTGATGCTGGATTTCAGTTCAGCTCCTCTTGGAAACCGGCCTTAAAATGAAAATCCATCGATTTAAGAAGCAAAGTTCAATACAGCTTGATAACCAAGTTAAGTAGTTACGTTTCTGTACTCACACCATCTCCTGACCTGGCATTTAATTTACTGAAAACAGTCTTTTGTTCAGTAATGCGAATTTTGATAGTGTTTTGTCTTTGTTTACATTGCTGTTATATCCAGTGTTTCATTTGTGGTTATAACATTTTATAAATATCCTGATGATGGAAGCGATGCACACTCCCGAAATGTCGATATGTAATCGTCTTTTCACCTGGCTTGTTGACAGAGAAGAAAGTGAGCAATTATGTAGATGTCAGGACTTCCTTAATTGCCAAACATATGATACAAATCCCGTTAACTGCCACACATATGATACAGATCTCAAAATCCTTGCAATGGTTTTGAACATCCATATACTACCAGGGAATGAAACAAAAGCCCTATATCTGGCAGTGGTTTAGAAGAGATCCCTTTCTATCTCTGCTAAGAGAGACCTATTTTCATTTTCTGCAGAGACACAAAGACAACCTCTAATATTTCTTGCAGCAAGCTGTTGCTGTTCTCAATAATATTTCATCCACTTCCTCTCAGTCGATTGTGGAAACATTGCAAATGCTTGATGTGTGTTTGGAGGAATTTAGTAACAGTGACGTCAAAATTAATATAAAATTATTTGTGGTTGGTTTATTGACACTCGTCACTTACTTCGTGACGAGTAAGTGACGAGTGTCAATAAACCAACCACAAATAATTTTATATTGCAAATGCTGTTCGCTTTTGGTCACATAGCCCTATGAAATAAGAAACAGCAGAGTACTTACCAACAGCTTCTATCACTTCTAAAATCAGATTGCTTACATCATTGTAGGATAAGAATAGTGTCACTGATAGAATAATGACAGAGGACATCTTTCAGTAATGTATGGAACTAAGGGAAAAAAAATGTTTAAACATGACAAAAAGTAAGAAAATGAAAGAATGACAAAGCTATCATGCCTTATTAACAGCAATTTGAATCATTAGCTCTGATACAACTGCAACATTTTATATGCATTTTACAGCATAATGTTATAGAAAAGATTTGTAGATTTAATATAAGAGTAGAATAATTAGGTCACAGAACTTGATGGTTTACATGGCTTCAGTTCATTGGCTGTGTTCATTAACAGAGTTTTGGTTGATTCTCCTATTTGTAAAATAACCATGAACATGGCATCAGACATATGTGTTCTAATTATACATTGCTCATAATAGAGAGGGAGATGAATTAACCCCTCTTTCATTGACACAGAACAAGCAAAAGGACAAAGGCATTTTAAGATCCTTTGCTATTTATGTACAGAACAGACAAGTGTATGCTATTACTGTAACACATGGAGTTGGATTGATGTGAACTCCGTTTAAAAACAAAGTGGAGATGGAATAATTCCTCCTCTTAGAATGCATTCATCATTTCTTCTGCAACTACACATGAAAAATATAAGTGGCCCCATATAGGCTGCAATACAAAAACTGTATTATTTTATTACAGTTTTTATCGATGAATGCTGAATCAAATTAAATTACTTTAAATGTTATTCAAAACAACTAGCTAAACTGTAATATACATTAAAACAGAGCACCCATAAAAAGAACTCTAAATTTCAATGTGTTAAAGAGTGCACATTCTTGTCATGGTACAGCTCCCAAGAATTCAATTTGACTGAAATAATACTCATACTGAAATGTACTGCTAACCTTACAATAAGATTTAATATAAAAGCAATAGTAAAACCTATTTTGCACATCTTGTTTTGAAACAACACTTCCCAGCTTTAAATATTGTATTGTGCTAATTTACTAATACAAAGTGTTGTTGTAAAACTGAGAATTAAAATGTGTGGAACAAAAAAGCCTATACACAACCATTTAAACACAACAGTTTACATATCTGCAGGTTAATGCCTGTATCACCAACCTAACAGCTACAATTAATACCAACTATAGGTATACTTTTACTTAAGTAACTTTTAGGAACAGATGCTGGTATTGATGTCAACTGAATAGATGGAAAGTCACCAAATGTAATCAAAGAGCACTATAATGGGTAAATGTGACAGTTGACCCTCACTGAATTCCAATAGCTTGCATTCTCTAAATACAAGAAGCATTATCTAATGCCTGCATGTATTTCATTATATTGTATTGTAGCAACTCTATTTAAAATATTGCAAACAATGGATAATATAATTCCAGGAGGATGAAAGAGGAGATCCACTGTAGTTATGTATGAGAAGCATGAGGTAGTTGACCATTCATACCATTCCACTATTTCAATACTACATACCTCTGTGAGACTTCCAGTGAAGTCCTTGATATCAGAAAGAATGATATGCCTAAGGACATTTCTTGGGGTCTTTAGATACCTCTTCTTACGTTTCTCTTCACAATCCTTAACAAATGGATCCTTGGCATTTACACGATCCAATACAGCATGGACATTACGTTCAAGCCACTCCAGCATGCCAATCTCTTTCCAGAGATGATAGTTACGATACACATATAACTGTATTAGTTGACTCAGTGCCATACTCTGCCTAAAATGAATAGATGAACTGCATTGTACATTTTTAACAATTATTATAGAACAAAATTACATAATTAATTAGTGTCATGGGCATTGGTGTTGTATGTAGAAAGAGCATTAACAATTTTTAAATATACATTATACCAATTAACATCATTAACAGAATTAAAGAAACACTTTATACAACCACACATAACAAAGGAACTTGTTTGCTTGCTTTAATTAAATTATGCTATTCATTTTGTGCATAACCATATTCTTGCCCCTAATGTTGTACATTTAAAATTTCTTCATCCATACATAAAATTATTACAAACTCTTTCAGAAGGAATTATCATCAAAAAAATGTATCTTCATAAATTTTAGCCTACTCATTTAGGGATGTGCATGGCAATTTTAATTGAATCAGATAAGTATTTAAAACCTACCTGGAACTTTTTTAATTGCTAAAATCACATATTTGAAATGTAAATTATTTTAATACATATTAAAATGTGTAGATTTACTTAATTTTAAATGTATGGACCACTAGCATGGTACTATTTAAAAGTAGCCTCAATGCAGTAAAGGAAGGAAGGAAGGGAGGCAGGAAAGAAGAGAGGAAGTAACAGCGGGATGGATGCAGAAACGAAGAAAGGAAAGAAGAAAACTTGAAGAGTGTACATCGATAGGACTTGCTCTATTCATTACCATTTATATTTTTCATTCTTATTTAAGTTTGCTTTCATATTTACTTTAAATTATAAATGTTTGCAGAAATATTATCAATCAGATATTTTATAGATGAATATGTATATTCAACTGTGTTTTATACATCATCTGTTTAAAAACCAGGTTGATATTTATATACTAGCTGCTATATTACTCTTTGCAGGAGTGTGCTGTGAGCTGCCATAAGAGATGGACATGTGATAATGAGTGGAAAGAGAGTACCATCCAGCAATATAGAGTGAGGTTTGGAAGTTTTGGAAGATGAGAAATAAAAAGGAATGGAATGTCCTTATTAACCAGGCAAATATGGTTGGCAAAATAATTGCAAAATTTATTTTATAAAAAATTACAGCTGTTTTGCAAATAGTTGATACTCACGTTTTATCAGCATACGAGGCAAAGAAAGAGTGATTAAGTACTCTGGAATCTGGTTGCACAGAACATTTATCCAATATTGGTAGCAGAGAACCAGGAAACATGATGAGAGCTTTCTGGAGTAGATCATTGGCAACATCTTTCTCCTCATCGAAATGGTAATGTGCCATTGCAATTGAAAATGCAAAATTTGGTAACTGGGATATGTTTCTTGTAGGCTCCCATTCCTCATATGCACAGATAAGCCACTCATATTTTAGTGACCGCATAGCATAGAAGTCTATACACAGCACCACTCCAAGTGGATCCTCATCAGGGTCGAGAGACAAAAGTAGCCGGCAAAGTTCCAGGGCAGTTCTGTAGCATGCTCGCTGACCCACATAGGTTAAGTGTTTGAACAACGTTATAAACAGTGCCCTGTAATCAGGTAAAAGTATTATTTCAGTATTAAATATTTTAAGGCACTCTAATGAAGTAACTGTAAACATAACTGATGTTCAATTAATGCAAACAACCTCTGTTCAAAGACTTCACACTATTTGTGAACAAACTCCAATGATTCCTTTCCTGGAAGTGTTGAAAACAGTGTTTTTATAATAAATTAAATTTAAAGGGAGTCGATTAATGACACTAAACAACACTTACTTTAAAATTTTTCCGGAACATATTTCAGAGACTTTGCTTACATCCTCAACCGGCCATCGACTGGTTCTCATTGGTGTAGTTGACGATATTTTGTCATAGGTTTCTTTTGATGGCAGTTCAAGGAACTTGCTGAACAAATCTTTCTGGGGGATGTTGAAAGAAATTTAGAAACAAGAGCAAAGGAACACTTTAGAAACATAAAATATAAACAATAAGAAAAATCAGCAGTTGCCACACATTTTTGGGAAAAAAACCACAACATAAATCCAGAACCAAAACTACTAAAACATACATCAGGAAAACAAGAACTATCCACATGGGAACAAATCTTCATTTCAAAAAATAGGAACAAAGTATTCAATTTCGACATCCTCCAGAAAGATTTGTTCAGCAAGTTCCTTGAACCGCCGCCAGAGGAGACCTATGACAAAATATCGTCAACTACACCAATGAGAACCAGTCAATGGCCGGTGAAAGATGGAGGCAAAGTCTCTGAAACATGTTCAGGAAACATTTTAAAGTGTTGTTTAGTGTCATTAATCGACTCCCTTTAAATTTAATTTAAACTCCAATGAATTTAATAGGTCCCTGAGTTCATATCTCAGTAAGGGTGAGTTTTGTTGTAATTTACATCCTCCAATGTTAAGTCATATTGGACAATGAATGGAATGGGTGAAATGATGCTCAAATGAGCCCAAGGTCCATAGAGCTTAGAGTTACCCAACATTCGTCTTTAAGGATAAGGGAAAACCCTAGAAAAAACCTTCTCCAGGTAACTCATTCTGACAGATTCAAATTTGGGACCTCTTGAACGCGAGGCAGACACGCTACCACCATGCTACTGGGGCAGGCATTAAGGGTGAGTCATCTGAATAAGGTTTCTTCAGGGCTTACACTTATCCTGAAAGATGAATATTAGGTAACTCTAAGCTCTATGGACCCTGTCTTCATTTGAGTATCATCACCCATTTCATTCATATTATTAATGCTGGAGGACAATTAAAAAAAAAAAAAAAAAACTAATGGAGTTTATTTTCTCCTTTACTTGATGTAAATGGACATTCAAACTTTTTGAAACATTATTAATATTTTCAATTGGGCTCTAAACCTTTGTTAGAAACAAACACTTAAAATTATTTAAATAACTAAGTCTTTCACACAACCATATAACTTGTACATGTAAAGAACAATTAAAATTTAAAAATTAAAACAATTAGGCTTAGACAGAGGATTGAAAAGCTGGCCACATATTCAACAAATACTAATCAAGTCCACTAAAATAAAGTGTCAAAATATAGACTCCTTATAAGAACAATAAAAGTCCATTGGTCCAAGGAAAGAACTATCAAAGTTGAAATCCAGTTAAAATGTTAGGTTTCACTTTCCTTTGTTGGTGTGCCATAATGAAAACCAGTGCATTAATAAAAAATGTTGAATAAAACTAAAAAGATAAGCAAATAACACGAAACAACACAAATTATACTATTAGTGACTAAAAGTTCACTCATCTTTGATAATATATTTTTGAAATAATCAACAGGTTGAAGATGGAAGTGATTGATTTGGGGATCCAGCCTTTTAAAAAATATACATTATCAAAGATAAGTGAAGTTTCAGTCATTAATTTTTATTATAACTAAGCTGTTCGCTTAGGTCCTCCAGGACATTAACATGTTGGCCAAGTGCTTCCTCTTTCCCCTTCCACTTTCCATGTTCTTCTTAATGCCAGCCGGTTGTTCATCAATTATGGCCCTTATCTTCCTTATTCCGGATTTCATTTTTATTGTCATTTTGTGTACAAGCATTCCATTCTATTCATTATCTTCTCCACCTTGGATTTTATTTTACTCATTTCTTCCTTCTTTACATTTTAACCAAAAATTGTTTAAGCATTTCCTCCATTACAGCTTCTTAACCCATTCCTGACACCAATGTAACTAAATAACAACATGAAGTTGCACCAAACTCACTTTATTTATCACTAGAATCGTTAGTCCAATGCTAACTTTTTCACTTTTTACAAATGCACAGAGTAAGCACATCAGACTAAAGTTGCTTTATATCTCTGTTGTACACACCAACTTGCGCTGCTCAAAGCTTTTAAAACTCCTGCCCACCAACTTACACTCACTTTTAACTGCACAAATGCTCTGGCGAATTGATTCGCAACTTCGACACTCACTGGCGACTATACCTAGCAACTAAACTTGACTCTAGCCTGGCTTTTGTACTCCCTTTTTTGCTGGTCACAGAAGGAGGTTAGGAAATTGAAACCTCTGGAATCAAAGGAATGGAACACTGTTAAAGTTGAATCTTCCAGATCTGCTGAAATTAAAAGGTCTGGAACACCAGTACAGGACTACAAAGGGGCTACTTCCAACTCGTGTCAGTGGGTGTTTTTGAATGTTCTCTTTTTTTGCTTTACTTGATGGCAAACAACAAAAATGGTGGAATAAGATAACTCACACTCAATCCTTTGGAATAGGCATTTGTTGACATTGTAACAACATAGTCAATATGATACATCCGGTATACAGAATAAACCTTGAATTGGAAGATTATCTGGTGTTAAAAAAAATGTGAATAACTTACTTTTGAATTGGAAACAAGAGATACCCAAAACAGTGAACAATATACAACTTATATTATAAATTATTAATACACACTGCTTCTAATACTTCTAGTCAATTATATTAATACATAACCTTTTTCTTGGAGTAAAATGAACATAAGACCAATATTCCTATAAGTAAGGACTATGATACAGTGAAGCACAAAATAATATAATTATGAGTCCAACTAGTGCTCAATGCTCTATATATTGCTAGAGTTTACCTAGAACAAGTTTCGTTAGGACCCTCTTAACATTCTCAGTTAATGTTGAACGTTCACCCATTCAATTCAACAGTTGATATTAGCTGAGGATGTTAGGAAGGTTCTAACGAAACACATTCTAGGTAAACACTAGCAATATATGGAGCATTGATAGCTTAACCCAAAATTATATTAATAAGACCAATAACTGAAAACTCTTTTAAATTACGTAAAATTAGAAGGAATGTTTTGTTTGCAAGCTTAGTCAATGTTTGTATGTCTATGTTTATCAAGACCCTAGAAAGCAGATGGAGTATCAACACCTTTATTTTTTAGTTCAAGAAACATATTTGCTCCAGTAAAATTAATGAATTCAGCTAGAACAAGCTTGCAATTCATTACAGTACCCTTAAATTCTTGTCTGCTTCAGTTATAATATTTGCACATTATGTAACTCATGAAAAATTGATTTTAAAAATTATTAAATTTTAGATGAGTCGCATTTTTTACATTTTTTAAAAAGTTTACATTATATTGTAACATTCCCGGTTGCGCCAATTGGCAGGTAAATTACACTTCCCCATTTAATGTACTAAGGGGGGGGGGGGGGGGTAGCTCAGGAGGAAGATGTTCCTACCAAGGTCTAGGTTACCAGGCAGGGTTGACATGTAGTTCTGGATAAATAGTGTTTATACTACAATCTACCCAAAACCAAAAGAAATTATCTATACGAGGACAACTGTGGCTTTTACCTGGCCTAAGGTTTTGATGTTCATTATTGAAGATTATAGACGTGGCCGTCAGAGAATCGGGCGACGCAGATTCCAGTAGCATGTGCGAGACTACTCCCGCCTGGGCCAAAACCCTGGGGTTTAAATGCCGAAACTCTGCCAAAGCAGCGACTGACTCATTGCTTCGTCAGCTATGTCAGCAAGGCTTTCGACCTCCGCCTAACAGCCCAGCATGACTTGCAAACCTACGCCAATTTTGTCTTTTTCAAAAATGTATCAAAATATTAACGTCACAACCTCCCGCCACGATAAGAACCACAGCTGTCCTCAGCTGTCCTCAGCTGATCACATGACTATATCACAAAAAAAAAAAAAAAAAAATCCCCAAATATACATAAAATATATACAATAAGATAAATGGGCTAGACAGACAGGAAAATTGGGGACAGGACTATGTGCATAGAGGGTAGACAAGACTAGAAAAATAAAAGGAAGCGAGAGAAAAGGGGACTGGGGAGAAGCAACAAGGGGGAACACAGAGGCACTCGCCAAGGCACACATTCGCGGGACCAACTGTTGCTGTCCTCCAGAGCAATTAGGTCCTGAGGATCACACCACGACAGTCTAGAAGCACCTGTACACGCATCGTTGATCAACCACCTTTGCAGAGCTAAAGTCTGTTCTGCAGGAAAAGACCAATAAACATAAGTTCGTGGATGACACTGTAGGCAACCATGCAACACAAATTATCTTGCAGCAATACTGTCTGCTAGGCACTAAAGCTTCCAAAGACGAGTTCAAGCTGTATAGACCTGTGAAGCCAGCCCCACCTCCGAGCAAGATGGAACCACCTGCATGTTCGAAGAAAAAGCACTTGATGCAGTTGCCGGTGATATCCCTTGAGGTAGAATAAGTCGCACAGCGCCAAAATGAAAGTCGTTGCCGAAAGGGGTGTGTCCTCACAACAGGAGTCTGGCACGCCTGTTGGAAGGTCCATCTACGAAGGCGAGTGTCTGTGAGGCAGAGAAAGGAGTCCACATACACAGGAGACTCGATGAAGCAGGAAAGAAACAAAACACAAATTAGTAAGGGTAACGAAATATAAGGGGGGAGAGAGGGAGAAAGAGAGGAGAAAAATGCCCAGTACAATAATATTACTAGAATATAAATGTCCAATACATTGAGATCATTACAATATAAATAACTGTGATACATAGTCTACTGGCATTTCCTAACTACATGTATCATAATTTTGACTATACATCAATAATTTCTTTTTTTCTGTACAATAAGTGCTCTCAAATTTTGAAGTTATCTCTCACACAGTTTATGTAAACAGGTGATCTTAAGTCTAATCCCACTTATTTAAGGATAACTGTAAAGCGGAACAGCAAGTAGGATCAAAAACTAAAATTAAAGTTAAAAATACAAGTTAAATTAAAAAAAAAAAAAAAAAAAAAAAAAAAGGAATGAAAATTGTGGGTGTAAAACTGCATGCATGGCAGAAAAATTAAAAGTTTGAACAAAGGCAATGAGCTGAATTTCGATCGTAATCCCTGGTGAACATTTACAGAAAATGAACTGCTGGGTAAGCAATATGTGTCACACAATGCGATTCTGCGACAGGCGAAGTTTACAGCTGATTATTATGTAAGCAACACACTCGCAGCCATCAGGAAAGATGAGCTGCTTACCATACGTGACCTTGCTGAAATAACTGAGTAAGCTCAGTGGCTCTGACATACATAACTACTGTTCACTATTCACTGAAAAGGTGGCAAGACCCACGTGCCTACATTTCTTCCATACACAATGGAAGCTATCAGAAACACCAGATATAGATACCTTCAAAACTTTATCTTAAAAACTCAATTACTTATCAGAACATTAGTATACTCTCATTTTCTCTTCACTTCGGGACCTTGCGGTTTGACATTCATGTGTAATAAAATTCTCTTAAAAATCTATCACCACAATTAAACAATAAGATTCACTGCCATAAACTCGCTCGAGGAGACCGTGAGGTTTGACACTCCAGAACACAGTTTACCTATCGTCGTCGTCGTCGTCGTTGTCATATGCATAAAGTTCTCACGTCATCTTACATATAAAACATACCATGAATGGTGTTTCTGATACGTCACAACTTAAAACTATAACATAGGTAAATAAAGGATACCGACCTTAATACATAACTTCCATAATCCTAATAAAATGGACGTCCCAAGTTAAAACTATAAGAATATAATTAACTAAGAGGTACCGGTCTTAACATATATAAAGTTTCATAATTCGAATAAAAGTGACAATTGTGGCACACACGTGGTCCTGACCACAACACATACAAATAGGTGCTTACTTCTTTTACAACAAATTATTATTGTGTATTGCAAGGAACACTATTTCAATTTCTTTCTCTTTCTTGTTTCGGATTTAGTTGCTTACTCTGACTTAAAACAAAAGGTGTTCGCTACTCCATTGGAAACAAAACAAAACAAATATAGAATACTTCCTATGCCTGGAAGAAAGAGGCAGAGATATCAGTAACTAAAATGGAAAATTGGACTCCCTTATATCCAAGAGAGCGTCAGGGGCAGAAAAAGCTGGAGGCGAAGAAGGTTGTCGCAGCGCTAACGTCCTTTAGAGTAGCTGATGCGTCGAAATTGGAAACCACGTTGTACCAAAGCGGAGTAGATGTTCTTAGCTGTAGAAAAAGCTTAAAGATACGGCTACGCAGCAAAAGATCTGCAACACAACTCGTAAAACCCGTATAAGTAACATGAAAGAAAATTAATGTCAAGTAACAATTTAAGTCCTGTTTGGTTGCTGGAAATAATGCATAAGCAGCGAGAACACAGAGTTTGTTTGACTCACGCAAGGTCTACGAATAGCCAGACATTGAATAAAACTACAATTCTTCGATAGAAAATATAGCATATTTTATGTCCTGTGTTAATTACGCAAAGATCACGTGATAAGCTATAGAGAGCAGGTATCCTATATAGTCTGTTGAATACCTTAAGTGTCTAATAGGTGTGGTATGTCGTATAGTGGTAAAATATTTTTAAAAAATGTAAAAATAAAATAATGCTACTGAAAACGAAGGCATTCTGTAACTTCAATGCAAGATACAATACATAAAACAATATACTGGAACAGAGGAAAAAAGAACAATTCTGGTAGGAATTGTACAGGGTTTTTGGATGTTGTAATCACATAAGCAAGAGGAAGTTTGACATTAACACATTTAAAGAAAAATAAAGCACGTGAAACAGAATACAGAGAAAGCACTCATGAGGGTTTAGAATGGCATGTACCTCAGAGAGAAGAAAAATGTCGCTGACTCAGGTTGGACTTTGGGCCATGCAAGAAATGATACATGAAACAGGAAGTTTGGTGATGCAGATTTGCAACAAAAAATCATTCAGTCCGAGAATTCAATTGAAGGTGAAATATGGTGTGTGACTAACGCGCATAATACAAAAGAAAATGAGGTGTTCTAGGAATGTGAAAGAATTTGTCCATTGGTGAAAGAAAAGAAGGAATATTACTGCAGGATCCAATGAACTTCAGTGTAAAATGTAGGATTATCCTAAGTCAAACACACAAGACGGTAAGCAAAGAACTGGTTATCATATACTAGGAAAAGCAAGTTAATACCAAGGAGGTATTATTAACAGGTACGGTAATAGTAGGAAACACAAAACTAATACACACAAGATTTAAAACTACTTAGTGTACTCAGAACATAGAAACAGAAGAGGTAAACAATTATCTGCTGAATAAGTGTTTAATAACAACATAGGAGATAACAAAATTATAATGTATACTTCAAAGCACCAATATTTCAACATTTGTCTATTGAATATGCCAGGCCAACTATCACCAAATAACTAATTAACAGTATTGAAAAACAATAGCATGGGAAGTTTAACAGAACTGCTTGTCTGGTACCTACTCGCAAAAAAATCATAACAAGGCACTTCAAAATAAAAATTGAACTTCATGACATTCCGGGACTTAAATGTGCTTAATATGATCACATATGTGTAGCATTTTTGTTTGAAGCGTATTCATCTAAGGTCTAGTAATTAAATGTTATTTGTTACTAACACCAAATGTTTTCAACAAAAGCAACAACGCATTATAAAATCCCGTACAAAATTTACTCAAAATTTAAATTTATTCCAACCTACAACTTCATTTCAGAAATATGAACTTAATAGGCACTAGAAAACTGCAAAAAGTAGTCTAAGACTAAAAGTGGTGACCCCAATAATGATCCCAAATTATGCAGATAGTACAATGTGAGACTAGTATTCATAGCATACCTCAAAGCCTTAGGAAAAAGAAATACGTTTATCAAATCCATAACATTTATAAACCCTAAGTACTAATGGAAAAATTATATATCATAATATACACATGCTCCAACATTGCCAGAATATATAAAAAGTATTCAAAGGAATTAGTTTTCATTAAAAAAAATTTACTAAATAACCATGGCTTTAAAACTAAAATATTCTCTTTTGTATTCTTATATATGTATGTAACCAACATAGTCAACACAGACTGGCAGATATGAAAGTGTGAAGAATTTAAAAAGTGCATACATTCTTATTTTGTTTGTTAAAATAAATCAATGTGTTTGCACCAGTGGCACTAAATAATTGTAGCATTCATTTATGACACTTGTAATTTTCATAATGGGCAATAAATCAGTTACATCAATAAGTCATTGAATTATCAAGAAACTGTTTCAGGTGGCAATAAAATTTAAACAATGAATGCTGAAAAATAATGCTTCATAGAGGAATTGATACTTAAACATGCTTAAAGCACAGTATAGTATTAATCCATAATATAAATAATTATAAATTTAGTGTCTCTATTAACAGGCCATGAACATTGCGCTTTTAGTTTAACTTTTCCTTGTAGTAACACAAAAAGGATAAATACAATTACAAATAAAATATGTAGGGATCTGCAATGTTTTAAAATGGCTGCCATATTGTGAAATTTATAGCTTTTTCGGGGGGAGGGATATAAATCCATGCTCACTCTTGTGCAATATTTTGACTACATGTAGGTACTACAAGTACAACAAAAACAATTTAGGGAAAAACGTACAACCAATGTAAAAATATTAGCTCTTGTGCTGAAAAGTTGAACACAAGTCTAAACACGTTTTACGCAAACCAGATCTACATGTCACTTAGAGTTATCAAAGGGAGAATAAATTAATCAGTTTCTACAAAAGAGCATTGGAAGAGGGGTGTTTTAGATCATAAAACAGCAAAATATACATATAAGAATAAACTTAGAAACCGGGTATGCGACCGGATCATATCCCTGAAGGCAAATAACAGGGACCAGTGCCAACCACCAGATTTTACCCCAAAGTGGTGAATCAGCATTTTAGAGGTATGGGATCGAACCTTACCTCTCAGGAAAAACAGCTTTTAGAGAGGTCGGCATCTCTGCCAGACGTAACATTCCCAGTTGTTCCAACTGGCACGTAAATTACACTTTCCCATTTAACGTTACTAGGGGGGGGGGGGGGGGGTAGCTCAGGAGGGAGATGTTCCTACCAAGGTCTGGGTTACCAGGCAGGGTTGGCTTAAGTTAAAATTCGACATGTAGTTCTGGTTAAATAAGGGTTTATTCTACAATCTACCCAAAACCAAAAGAAATTATCTATACGAGGACAACTGTGGCTTTTACCTGGCCTAAGGTTTTGATGTTCATTCTTGAAGATTATAGACGTGGCAGTCAGAGAATCGGGCGACGCAGATTCCGGTAGCATGTGCGAGACTACTCCCACCTGTGCCAAAACCCTGGAGTTTAAATGCCGAAACTCTGTCGAAGCAGTGACTGACTCACTACTTCGTCAGCTATGTCAGCAAGGCTTTCGACCTCCGCCTAACAGCCGAGCATGACTTGCAAACCTACGCAACCGGATGTCGCGTGTACCAATATTATTCCATCTTCCAAATATACAATTTTTATCAATTTTGTTTTTTTCAAAAGTGTATCAAAATATTAACGTCACAATATTAAATTAAAAATACATAATAGTGCAGTATGTCATAAATTATGGTATTCAAATAAGAAGTTACTATTTAATTTGTCCTTAATATCCACTGATAAATTAAAATTCTGTGATTTTCCACATATTCTACATTATTTTCTCTGTGGAAGCACAAAAATAACATTCCACATGTAATGACCCAACCCTATGTAGTTGTACCACATACGAGGGTGAGTCAAATGAAAACCAGAAAACTGCCATAGAAAATCTAAAACTGCTCATATTACAATCAGACCTGGTACACGTGCGTGTGGATTCTCCTGCCATTAATTGGCATTAGTCCCGCGACCCTATGTGACTCAGCAACTAATACAGGAGTGTCCAAATGGTGCCTCCTTTTTTTGGAGTGCACCAAAGCAGAGCAGCGTGGAGTGATCCATTTCCTACACAGTAAAGGCATGAAACCAATAGAAGTTTGTCACATGTTGGCACTGTATAGGACAGTATGTTTATCACAGACTCAAGTGTACAAATGGTGTATGAAATTCAACAGCAGCACAAGAAGTTTGGTGGGACACCTATGCCAGGCCAGGCACATCATGTTTTCAAGTTGAGGTGATTGCAGCAGTGAAGAAGATGATTCAGCAGGATAGATAGGTCTCCATCAATGACACCGTGGTGCAATTACAAGTCAGTCATGGGTTCTGCTCACCATATTGTCCATGATGAGTTGAAGTACCAGAAAGTGGCTGCAAGATTGGTGCCTAGTCAGCTGACTCCCAAAATGAAAGAGAGGCCAGTCAATGTCTGCCAGGAGCTGCTGCACTGCTAAGAACTTAAAGGTGACACATTTTTGAAGTGGACTGTGACTATAGACGAGTCCTGGATCCACAACTACCAACCAGAGACCAAGCAACAAGTTTGCGACTGACACAGAGGTGAAACAGGCAGGGCATGAGTGGCTACGCACACAGCCAGAAGCTTTTTTCCCGAGGTATCCATGCTCTTCCGACACAGTGGCAGAAACATATCGAAAAGCAGGGGGAATACATTGAAAAATAGTGTACTTGTTTCAACTCTGTAATAAAGGTTCTGTAAAAAAAATATTTTGGTTTTCCAATATGTAAGGACTATGATATAATGAAGCACAAAATTAATATAATTTTGAGTCCAACTAGTACTCAATGCTCCATTTATTGCTAGTATTTACCTAGAATGCATTTTATTAGGACCTTTCTAACATCATCAGTTGCTGTTGACTAATGGATGTGGTTTGGTGAACTTCTTGGAGGTGATAGGAACATCTCTGTCAGTATCTTGATGAACTTGAAGTTTGGGTTCTCTTCAAAGTGAACAATTTTCTTTCATATTTCTTTATGAAAATTTTTTCCCACGTGGTTAATGCAGCTGGACCTTGGACACTTTTTAATAAGTGGATTTCTCGTTCTATATCATGATTATCTTTCCAAAAATGGTAGCTACCGCCAATTAATCTATTTCTTTGTTCCTGATGTTCCTAAAATGCTCTTTAAGCCTAATGTTCAAATTTCTTTTAGTTTTTCCAATGGAAAAGTTGATACAGCCTTTGTAGTTTATCCGGTACACACCTGATTTTTTGTCTGCAGATATCTCCTTTGTATTATGTGATTTCAAAAGGTGCTGTACACTGAATTTGTTCTGTGGGGCCAAAGTTTGAAACCAGACAACCCTACAGTAGCTAACATATACAGATAACCCAAATTTAATAAAAGAGGAAATAAGATATGCCTTATCATTAACATAAACACACCCTGCTACAAACTGTCCAAGTGGCTAAACAAAAAATTTAAGGAGCTACCAAAATTTGAAAGCCAGAGTATTAACAATTCATCGGAATTCATCAACAAAACTAAAAACCTAGAATTTTCTCCCACCGACCAAATGGTATCTTTTGATGTAATCTCTTTGTTCCAAAGTGTGCCAAGATATAAACTCGTGGAGTAGATGCAAATATGGCTTCAGTCCCTACAGTTAAACCAAAACATCATAGAGGAATACCTTCACTTAAGAAATATCTGCATTGAACAGTCTTTTATACATTCAATAAAAAATTTCTCAAACAAAAATCAGGACTATTTCTGGCAGATCTCTGCATAAGATTTTTGTAAACCCATATCACAAAGGCATTCCTACTAATTTTCAAACATTGGTATTATGTGGATGACATTTGGGCAATAGTAAATGAGAAACAAGTAGATGATGTGTTAAAACTACTTAATTTACAAAATCCTGCAATAAAATTTTCCATAGAAAAAGAGAAACCATGAAATCCCTTTCTTAGGTTTGAAATTAATTAGAGAACATATGTACAAAACTAGAATTTGGCATACATAGGAAGAAAACACACACAGAAAATTTCATAAAATCAGAAGGATATACCCCAAGACAACACAAGCATGCTGTTATCAACAGTTTAACTTAGAGGTTGGTTAATGTACCCTTCAACAAGGTAGAATATAACAAAAGAGTACAATAATAGATAAGTAGATACATAATTTATTCATCTTGTAAATCATACATTGTACATGAGTACTATGATATAAGACACATCAAATTGTGAATATACAGTGCAATTAACTATACTTGTAAATTAACAAGTCACATCCAATAAGGACAAGTCAGTGTTTGTACAAAATAATGTACAAGATATCTCAAGAATTTTATAATCTGCACAATTAATTCAGAAATGTAACAATATTATAAACTTTCTATAAATTCACTAACAGATTAAAAACAGTGGTCTAGCGAACATGCCAAAACTGACTTTTTAAATGTTGAAAAATTGCAAGTGGTTTTATTGGCTATAGGCAGTTTATTAAAAAAAGTGAATCCTAGGTTTATTACACTGTTTTGATGAGCTGTTGTGTTACTTCTATTCACATTGCAGAATACAATGGATTCAGTGTATCTCGGATACGAGAGCCCCTTGTGGTTTACCAGGAAAAATATATATGAGTCAACTGGAGAATTTAATGTCAGGACAGCACGTTGGTCATGGTAGCTCAATGGGTAAGAGCAACTAGACGGAAACCAGGAGATCAGTGGTTCAAATCCCAGCCATGGCATTGAATTTTTCAAGTTGACTCTATCAAGTAACTACTCTTTCCCCAATCAGCAATAAAACTTCATACAGAAAATTTACATATATTCCAGAGCTACACACCTTTTTCAAAAAGGCTTCAAAGAACACAACATTACTTTGGCCCCAAAGAACAAATTCAGTGTACAACACCTTTTGAAATCACATAATACAAAGGAGATAACTACAGACAAAAAATTCAGGTGTTTACCGGATAAACTGCAAAGGCTGTGGCAACTTTTACATTGGAAAAACTAAAAGGAATTTGAACATTAGAAACATCAGGAACAAAGAAATAGATAAATCAGCGGTTGCGTACCATTTTTGGAAAGATAATCACAATATACAATGAGAAATCCACTTATTAAAAAGTGTCCCAGGTTCAGCCGCAATGACCATGTGGGAAAAAATTTTCACAAAGAAATATGAAAGAAAATTGTTCAATTTTGATACTATTGGTTTGTCTCATAAATTTGTTCGATTCTTGTTACGTGTTTACGACAAAGAACGCCTGCACTGTATGCCCGTCTCACAACTACGGCAACGAAGTTGCCTAATTATGTAGGGGTAACCTGTTTACATACGCAAGGTCATCGAAAGTAAACAACGCAATGAAATTTTCAAAACAAACTATTTTGTGCAGTATGCACCATTATTATCAATAACATATCTCCATTTCTCAGGAAGCTTATCAATGCCATTTTTCCAAAATCTTGCAGTTTTCTGGTTGACGAACTCTTCTACGGCGAGTCTGCAATCCTCCAAGGAAGTAAGGCATTTGCCATTAAGGAAGTTTTGCAGGGATCAGAATAAATGATAGTCGGATGGGGCAATGTCTGGAGAATAAGACGGGTGAGGTAACACATCCCAGTCGAAATCCCGTAATTTCTGACAAGTTACCATAGAAGTGTGTGGTTTGGCATTGTCTTGATGAAAGACGACTCCACCATTAGATGCTAACTCTGGCCTTTTCTCTTCTAGGGCAACCTTCAGACGATCCAACTGAGAACAGTATTTCTCTGAATTGATGGTCTCCCCAGGAGGAAGAAATTCATAATAAATAATTTCTTTCCAGTCCCACCAAATGCACAGCATAATCTTCTCAGGATGAAGCCCTGGTTTAGGAACTGAGTGTGGTGGTTCCCCTTTCTTACGCCATGACTTTCTCTTTCGGATGTTGTTGTACACAATCCACTTTTCGTCTCCTGTAACCAGCTGTTTCAGAAAAGGTGCAGTTTCATTGCGTCTTATCAATGTGTCACAGATGGAAATGTGCTGAACTAAATTTTGTTCACTCAGTTCGTGCGGAACCCATATATCCCGAAGATTTACGTAACCAAGTTTCTTTAGGTGCCTGGCTACAGTTGCATAAGTTTAGCTCCTGACCTACCTCCCGAGTTGTTATTCTGGGGTTGTTCGTAATCGTGTCCTTTATCCTTTCCTCATCCGTAACCACAGGTCGTCCAGAACGAGGTTTGTCTTTCACAGAGAAATTCCCAGCTCGAAATCGAGTAAACCATTTTTGACATGCCCGATTCGTCACTGCATCTTCTCCGTAAACAGCACAAATTTTCCGTTGAGTTTGTGAGGCTGTTTTAACTTTACGGTGACAAAACAGCATTAAATGTCGAAAATGTTCCTTCTTGCCTTCCATATTAACATTCACAAGTTACGACTCCACACTGTTGCATCCACAAACTCGTATTGAAGTTTGGTTACCAATTCTTACACAAGTTGACCTATTTACCTTTGGCCGTGAGGTCGCTGTGGTTTGTGTTCATAGCATTCTTTTCAGTCATTGTATTTGTCCCCATATTGTTAGGCAACTTCTTTGACGTAAAAGTAATGGGGGCATGCAGTGTTCTCAGGAGTTCTTAGTCGTAAACAAGTAACAAACAAGAAGCGAATGAATTTATGAGACAACCCGATACCTTTGAAGAGGACCCAAACTTCAAGTTCCTCAAGATACCGACAGAGACATTCTTATCACCTCCAAGGAGTTCACCAAACCAACATCCATTAGTCAACAGCTGATGATGTTAAGAAGGTCCTAACGAAACACATTCTAGGTAAATACTAGCAATCAATGGAGCATTGAGTACTAGTTTGACTCAAAATTATATTAATTCTGGTTTTCATTTGTAACGGTATGTTTTAGTTAGAACTTTTTATATGAATATCCAGTTGGAAATTCTTGTTTTCTGATCTGACTGTTAGTGGGCCATGTAATGACAATATAAAAAAAATATGTGTAATTTTGTGATTGGCCGTAGTAATAATTGTATTACGTAATGTGGTGACGTAGCAGTAAATCAGCTAATCATAAAATTAATAGAGCAGTAACAATAGTAACGGAAAATCAATAATCTTCAGAGAGATATATGTTCTTTAATCTTGTTTCATGACAATGGAAAAATGTTGCAGTGAATATAAAAGTTTTGTAATGGAAAATCAATAATCTTCATACATATATTTTCTGTAATCTTGTTTCATGACGATGGAAAAATGTCACGGTGAATATAAAAGTTTTGTAATGGAAAATCAATAATCTTCATAGATATATGTTCTTTAATCTTGTTTCATGACAATGGAAAAATGTTGTGGTGAATATAAAAATTTAGTAACGGAAAATCAATAATCTTCATAGATATATTCTGTAATCTTGTTTCATGACGATGGGAAAATGTCGCGGTGAATATAAAAGTTTTGTAACGGAAAATCAATAATCTTCATAGATATATGTTCTTTAATCTTGTTTCATGATGATGGGAAAATGTCGCGGTGAATATAAAAGTTTTGTAACGGAAAATCAATAATCTTCATAGATATATGTTCTTTAATCTTGTTTCATGATGATGGGAAAATGTCGCGGTGAATATAAAAGTTTTGTAACGGAAAATCAATAATCTTCAGAGATATATGTTCTGTAATCTTGTTTCATGATGATGGGAAAATGTCGCGGTGAATATAAAAGTTTTGTAACGGAAAATCAATAATCTTCATAGATATATGTTCTGTAATCTTGTTTCACGATGATGGAAAAATGATGCGGTGAATATAAAAGTTTTGTAATGGAAAATCAATAATCTTCAGAAAGAAATATTCTGTAATCTTGATAGTGATGAGTAGACGTGCAGAAGTGAGGAATTTTAAGAAATTAACAGAAATGATATGTTAAATTGAAAATAAGGATTTATCGATGTGTTGGAGGTAACCTACAGTGATTGATTAAGAAAGAAAGTTCGAGTAAAATGTAATCCAGATTATACAATTAAATTATATATTACAAAATCGGACTTATATAAAATTTTATTTCTGTCACTAGAAATCCATACCTGAAAACAAGAGATCTCATGACTCTTATTTAATCAAACTCAATCATCAAGAAACAATTCAAACTACAGCGAAGTAACCCTGTTACATCTGGCTTCTCGACCTGGATCCTATCTGCTGCGAGTGGAGAATAGCGCCACACATTTAACTCACCCTCGAATGTACAGTGGAAACTTCCAACATCATTGTTTCCAGCTCCATTCTTTAGTGGTTAAGGTGAAGAGATTTTACAATAAATTTGAAACCTTTGTTTACAGTTCTACTGCACATCATTTTACATTAGTTATTGATTTTATAAAGAACAAATGGATTGTACAAGACAGAACTGTAAGAAACTTATGATAATAGCTAGCAATCAGAGTTAAACTTGTAAGTGAAAATTCTAAATGCCACATTACAAGACAAATTCTTGGCCAAAGGAATATGACACTTTTGCTGCCAAACCAAATGGATCAAAAGTGAACTTGCCATACATGGCTTTAAAGGTTGCAGATTAAGATGAAATTAAAATAGGATATAGTATGTATGCAAGTAATGGTGTATTATACCATTATTTCTAGATAACCTTAGGGTATTTTGATATGAAAAGCTCATTACAGCCAATAAATTTGACCATCATAAAAAGATCTTCATTATGCTAGGATATGTAAAATATATGTATTATTACACAAATATAAATATTTGTAACAAAAACTTCACTTATCTTAAGAAAATGATGTTAATTCTTCTTTCTAATTGAGATCGATTTCACAAACAAATTGCTTGCATCGTCAGTCCATTAATAAACTTCGTAGTCATATGCATATGTATTATTACTTGTGTTACCTCATCTATTTTAATTTTAGTACACTACTTATCATATAATGTTGTTTATTTGCCATTTTAGATACAAGAGATTATGGCATTCATATCTTGGAACATATATGTGCACACTTAAAAAAACAATGTGTTATTTTTTATTATAAATGCAAATGATTTTCATATTGTTTCATACTGATAGTTATTATTTTATGTAATTACTCTTAATTGTTTTTTAATGTTTATTCATTATGTGTACTACAAGTCATTTTTGTGGTATTCAGAGGTCTAAATTCATTGAATTTAGGTTATCCTTGAATCCAAATTAAGTTATGGCCATCACTAATATAAGTTATATACTGGAGAATACAGGTTTCATCTGTCTTACAGAATAACAACCAACAAACCAATTACTCTGCACTACAGCAACAAAACATGAAATCAATAGAACTGGAAAACATTCATTACTTCTCTAAAGAATTTCTTCAGAAGCAGATATACTAAATGCATCTTAATTAAAATTTACATAGGAGAGGGGAGATTAGTTAAAATATATATTATGGTGAGGGGAAATCCAATGCAGTAGTCAATATACAACAGCTTATTCATTATAAATTTTTGGAATAAAACTATCAATTATTTAAAAATGATTCACTAATAATTATTTAGAAGACCACTTCCTCTAAGTTATTAATGCTAATCTGTTCCCATGCTGTGAATATCCTTTACATAAACATAAAATAATGATTATGATGATCTACATTGTTGTCATCCTTTAACTCATCGCTACCGTCGAAACCTTCATTCATATTGCCTGCCTCTTTATGACAGATGGCCTCACGTTCAAGAGATCTTGAGTTCAAATATTAGTCTGGGTGAGTTATCAGGATACAGTTTTTTCCGGGTTTTTCCCTTATCCTGAAAGATGAATCTCAGGTAACTCTAAGCTCTATGAACCTTGGGCTCATTTGAGCACCACTTTACCCATTTCATTTATCATCTGATATGACTTAACGTTGGAGGATGTAAATTAAAAAAAAAAAAAAATAATAATAATTCATATTATAAACCAACTACAACCTGAGCCTTAATACTCAATCATATACCTTACTTAAAGGTGAGGATGTACGTGTCAGTTATAAGTTCTATCTTATATTAAGGACTTGCCTGTTTTCTTGCCGTCGATAATCAAGCCTGCAGTTTCCCTTGGCCAAGTTAAAGAGAGGGTGAAAGGCACATTCCAGACAGTAAAGTGCTCGCTCAATAAGATTGGCTGCCATCTGAAGGTCATCGCTCAACTTGCACAGATCTGACAGTTGTATCAGGGAATCTACATGGTATGGACTTTCATTGATTATCACCTGAAAATTCAACAAGAGACTATTTAAAAACCTCAATAACAAAAACCAGTAACTGTCAAAATGCTTCATGTCTGGTTTCTGCAGTATATTCTATCTTAGAGATAATATTTTTGTAAGTATTTTGAGAAGAAATGTATGGTAAATTTAATTATGCAGATGCTAATTATGTTCTGCCTATTGTCTTAGCAGGTTCCAGGCTATAGCTTTAATTTGTTATTGTAAAGCTACTAGCTGTTAATTGCAAGGAATTGGCAATTGATGAATGATTTTAGACTGGTTTAAGAACTGCTGTGATCAACTGCCATTTTTATGACTTCAGTCCCTTTTCATTCTTCCATTGTTACTTTTTCACATAGTATAAACAAATCACAAGGGGAAAAAAAAAATCACAATTCCTTTCTTGGAAGTGTTGAAAACAGTGTTGTTATGATAAATTAAATTTAAAGGGAGTCGATTAATGACACTAAACAACACTTACTTTTAAATTTTTCCGGAACATGTTTCAGAGACTTTGCCTCTATTCTCAGCCGGCCATCGACTGGTTCTCATTGGTGTAGTTGACGATATTTTGTCACAGGTCTCCTCTGGTGGCAGTTCAAGGAACTTGCTGAACAAATCTTTCTGGGGGATGTTGAAATTGAATACTTTGTTCCTATTTTTTGAAATGAAGATTTGTTCCCATGTGGATAGTTCTTGTTTTCCTGATGTATGTTTTAGTAGTTTTGGTTCTGGATTTATGTTGTGGTTTTTTTCCCCCAAAAATGTGTGGCAACTGTTGATTTTTCTAATTGTTTATATTTTATGTTTCTAAAGTGTTCCTTTGCTCTTGTTTCTAAATTTCTTTTGGTTTTTCCAATATAAATTTGACTACAGTCATTGCATTCTATTTGATATATACCAGATTCTTTGTTAGATGGAATGGCATCTTTGATGTTTGACCAAATTAGGTTTTTTAAGGAGAAATGGTTGACTGGTGCTAGTTGAATGTTGCAATAGTACCAAAAAAACACATCAGTGTTGCACTTAAACTTTTAAATATCCAAGAAAAAAGCATCAAGTTCACTGTAGAAATAGAAAAAGATGAGTATTTACCATTTTTGGATCTAAAAATAATGAGGAATAAAAGCAGACTAAACTTTGGCATTTACAGAAAACCAACACAGACAGACAACTACATAAAAGCTAATGGCTACAACCCAAGATCCCACAAACAGGCAATCTTCAATAGTTTAGTAGACAGACTGGTAAACACCCCTCTCATAGCAGAAGAATACAAAACAGAATACAACAAAATAATTGAAATAGCACAAAAAAATAACTTTCCCAAATCATTAGTGGACAAAAAAGTGAACTTGGTAAAAAAGAAGAAGCTACTAAAGGAAACCTTAACCCTCTCAGCTACAGAAACTAATATGATTTTCAAAAAATTCACTTACCATCCATGGGCCTATGATAAATTCAAAAAAGTCTTCAAAAAACAAAGCATTCAACTAGCACCAGTCAACCATTTCTCCTTAAAAAACCTAATTTGCTCAAACATCAAAGATGCCATTCCATCTAACAAAAAATCTGGTATATATCAAATTGAATGCAATGACTGTAGTCAAATTTATATTGGAAAAACCAAAAGAAATTTAGAAACAAGAGCAAAGGAACACTTTAGAAACATAAAATATAAACAATTAGAAAAATCAGCAGTTGCCACACATTTCTGGGAAAAAAACCACAACATAAATCCAGAATCAAAACTACTAAAACATGCATCAGGAAAACAAGAGCTATCCACATGGGAACAAATCTTCATTTCAAAAAATAGGAACAAAGTATTCAATTTCAACATCCCCCAGAAAGATTTGTTCAGCAAGTTCCTTGAACCACCACCAGAGGAGACCTGTGACAAAATATCGTCAACTACACCAATGAGAACCAGTCGATGGCCGGCTGAGGATAGAGGTAAAGTCTCTGAAACATGTTCCGGAAAAATTTAAAAGTAAGTGTTGTTTAGTGTCATTAATCGACTCCCTTTAAATTTAATTATATGTATATATAGTGAAAGAACAAGACTGTTCTGAGTGAAAGAGTGAAAGTCACACAGTAAAAGCTGTTTGGTTTATCGCTTCAACAGGTGATTAGAACTGCACTTGACAGTTGACTGTGGTTAATAATTATCTTTATTAGTACTCTGTTTTTCTGCTGTCACTTCAATTACTGCTTCCCTTTGAAATGTTCCATTTTCACCTCATTAAATGTTTTATGTTTTGGAACATAGGTCCTTTGTGTCATTCTATGGCAAATTACTCAGCTCAAATTACTCAATTACAAATTACTTACATATTCTGATCTTAAAATTTGGTACACACTTAACATTCTATGGAAAAAAAAAATTCATACCAAATGATAGGTCAGTAGATATACAACTTTATTAAATTTAGGGATTTAAAGAATAGCAAAAACAATGACATATTTACAAATAAATTGGTGTATGTCAGTCAAAAATATTGTACCCATCCAGTTAGCATTGACAAATTCAAACAGGTCTTCCACCTCTGCATATCAACTCTCTTAGCACACATCGCTTTGGTACTTCAAATATTCTTATTCAATTTTAAGCAAATGTATTCATATTTCAAAATTGTCTCTATTATCCATACCTTTCCATTCTTTCACCTAGTTCTGCCAACTTACTTCCCTTGGAGATACTTTTGGAAAATCCAAAATATTTTATCTACCATATAAATCACCAGCCTCTCCTTTGATGCCCCAAAATTTCTAGTATGTACTTCATTTCAGGTTCAACTACCAGCTCATATTTTTTTTTTTTTTTTTCAATTCACTCGATAGTTAATGTGAGAACTTTATGCAAACACTTTCTAATATTTTCGGAACAAACTCCAATCTACACAGAATTTATTGGTACTATCAAGTACATAAATTAACAATTACACCAACAAAATGCAATTCTGGTAGTTTTTAAGTTACTTAGTGGTATTGCTCATTTTAATTTTTCGTTTCATCACATGAAGATGCCAAGTGGTAGGCCTTTTTTTTTTTTGAGGTAGATGATCAGTGTAAGAATAGAATAGAAGAATAAAATATAACTGAATACCATTAGTGGAGCTAGTATTTATTGTATTAGGTTTAGCTATGTTAAAATTTTCCAAATGAAATTCTTTCATAAAGAGCTTAAAAATACATGAATTTTGGGACTTGGAATAAATAAAAGGTCATAAATTTCATTACCTAGTGAAAGTCAACAATTACCTATAATTCTAATTAACTTGTCAAGTTTAACTGAAAAAAAACTATATGTGATCAGTTTTATGACACTTTGTCACTTACATTTTTATATTATTGAGGGACTAGTGTTGGGAGCCATCACTTCCATTTTCAACCTCATCCAACTTCGATTGTTGTCATCTCTATGACAACATTCTAGAACACACAGGCAAATACTGGGACAGACTAATTGAGGAAGCTATTCAAATTAAACTACATCCATGTGCGGCAGCATTATAATACAGAATGGAGGTACTAAAGTGAAACTCTACAAAGACAGAACTTAATTGCCATCAAAAGTTTCCTAACACTTTCTCCTTCCAAGTAACTCTGTTTTTGTTAGAATATAAAAAAAATTGCAAGTGTTTTTAATGGCTATTGCCCAAACAGGGCTAGTTGAAGTTGCACTCCCTATTGTAGTTGTAAGGATGTAAATTAATTTGAATGGCTTGCAACTCCAATATCCCTGGACAGAGCACGTACCCCCAAGAAAATACTGTAGCCGGTGGCAAACATATCACTAACCAGCCAACTCAATCACTGACTGTCACCCACTCATTGGCCAGGCCAGCGCAAGCGTCACTCACCAAACTATAGTATATATAGAGAGAAGAGAATAATAATTTTATTTTGCCTGCCTCAGTAGCATAGATAGTAGCGTGTCTGCCTCATGTTCAAGAGGTCCCAAGTTCGAATCTTGGTCAGGGTGAGTTACCTGGATTAGGTTTTTTCCCAGGGTTTTACCTTATGATTAAAAAAGACAAATGTAGGGTAACTCTAAGCTCCATGGACCCTGGATTCATTTGAACATCATTTCACCCATTTCATTCACCGTCTGATATGACTTAATATTGGAGTACGTAAATTACCAACAAACAAAAAATCATTTTATTCAGATCCTGAAGAAGGCCTTCAGAGTGCTGATATATCCCTTGCAATGAATCAGAATTGCTTTCTTTACTGCAGAATTTCACAGCACTAGTATGCTAAAGGTAGTCATTCTGATATAGTCTGTCTCTTTCTTTAATCTCATGAAACGTCAGAATCGGAGATACAGCAGCAGAACTATAGTATATTACAAAACTTAGAAACAATTAGCTTAAAATGTTGAAGTCACTTACTACAATGTTTTCTGGTTGAAGACTATCCACAGCCTCATAGAATCTCTTTTGTATCTGTTGATAACTAGGACTATGTTCATATGCAAAGAAAGTATTCTCAGAATGCTTGTTTCCCACCAGTTTCATTGACAAACCTGTTCAAGCAAAATATTAATATGCATCATCAAATCCACTTGTTTTAAAAGAGATAGCTTAGTTTACCTGTTTCATTAATAAGTCACCTTTAAATCTGAGATCCTATTTGTGGTTTTGCCCTTATATAATGTATGTCAGACTATTTCAAAATTCTCCGTAGAGGTGGGTAATGAGAGATCTGAAGCTTTCTTACTATGATAGTTTCTCAGGATTGCAGCCAAGTGATGTTTTCCCCACCCTGAAGAAGGCCACAGAGTTAAAATGGCTGAAAGCTTGGAGGAGGAAAACATTACTTGGCTGCAATCCCGAGAAACCATCCTAATACTTCAATCTTGCTGTAAACATCTGGGAGGAGAGACAGAGAGAGAGAGACAGTGACTTATGTGTTTAAAATAGGATGATGTTTGTCCTTGAACGCTACTAGGTGAGCAACCAATCGGAGTCCTACAGTGTTGTCATATTGCATTCCCCGTAAGTGGTGTGTGATGAACGCTTACTGAAACCATATCTAATAAATGCTATTCGTGCTAAGACAAAAATTCACATTTTGCAAAAACTGATCCATTAGGAAGTTAGAGAGTAATGTATGCAACATAGCCGTAAAACCCCCATATTTTTAGCTCATATAGTTCTCCTAATACGAATAAATAAAGTAGTATTATATTAGTAACATAGTAGCTTAGTATAACAATTCATCGTGACGTAATCACTGTAATGGATATCATTATTGGTTGGCATATATACATATATTTGTAATTACTCAGAACTGAAATGTAAATGTTTGAGATGACATGATAGAAGAATTACTTTGAATAAGCCAAAGTGTTAAATTCGAGTGAGAGCAAACAGTACACTTCCTACTGGTTTGTAGAAAAGTGCATTGGCAGAAAGTGACTTGGCACATTATATTACATATATGTCTATGAATGGTTCGTAATCTGTATTTACTCTAGAGAGTTCGAAGCAGTATTATTCAGTTGTTCTTCCATTTAAAAACCATGAAAAAGTGTATCAGTTGGATCAACTTGCAACTGAAATGGGACAACAGGTAATCCAACTTCCCCCTCACCACCACCAGTACAATCTAATTGAGTTAATGTGGGCTCAAATTATGTTGCAAACAGAAATAATACTGGCACTGAATGACCTATTCACAAAGAAATTCATAAGGAACACAACAAGACTGGGAAAACTGCCTAAGACATGCAGATAAACTACAAGACGACGACTTTTGGAAAGAAATAGCACGTGACAAGATTTGGAGCCTATCATTATAAATTTGCAATACTCGGACAATGGAGACAATAACAATAACAAATTGTCTCTTGATGTAAGTGACATTCCCAGCTATAATTATAACATTTAAAGCATTGCATAATATGCATATGTCCATGTTGCAATCATGATTTCAACAACTGTATTATTATAAAACTTTGGAAAATTCAATTTGCCTTCCTTTATGTCTAGAAGATTTGCACTTGCGCGAGAGAGCAGAAAATATAAAAAGAATGGGGGTAACGAGGTGGCAATGCTGAGTGTTCTAACGATCTGATTCACTTCAGGCCAGTACGCTTCCCATTTGAAACACAATAGGCTGTTGATTGGTTCAGGGAAGGGTATGCAAATGAAAGATAACACCCATTACCTTCCCTGAACCAATCAACAGTCTAAGTGATCTGTCTCACTGTCACTGACTCTCTCTCTCTCTCTCTCTCTCTCTCTCTCTCTCTCTCTCTCTCTCTCTCTCTCTTCCCTCTCAGATATTTACAGCAGAATTATAGTAGTTTGACATACATTGTAACAATTGATCACTGCAATGATGTTCAACAGTTTACTAATCTGTATCTTTGAGTTTGTTATATAAGCATTAAAATTTACATACACTTTGACAATCTCACTTCATATTTCCAGACTAAAAAAGGTGGAGAATAATCCCAGCTAGAAAAATACTATCCTCCAGCTGGGAATCAAACCAGAGACCTCCAGATCTGGAAGCTAGCATGCTAACCACCAGACCACAAAGTCACTCTAGTTATTGTCATACAGCTTTGGCCAACAAAACTACGAAACAAACACAGAATTACGTAAAAAAATAAAGCTAGCTACAGTGAAGCAATAAATATGACACAAATACAACTATTTGCAACAAAAACTTCACTTAACTTAAGAATGTGGACGAATGTTTACGAAATCGATCTCATCAATTAATAAGAAACATTTACATCATTTTCTTAAGATAAGTGAAGTTTTTGTTGCAAATAGTTGTATTTGTTTGAACACAGAATTATTTTATGTAGATTTCTGAAGACTGTTCATAACAGCTGGAAACCAGAACCAGAACTAGGTACATCACTTAACTGTTTTTATATATATGCCAATTATGGGCTTAATTTGTAAAAGTAAAATCAAAGTTAAAAATTCCAAAACCTTAGCTGTAATTTGAATTAGGAATCTTTGGCTTTCTGTGATATTACTCTAACCAAGATAACATGGCAATATATCAGCATGAGAATTTTCCCAATGACAAATTCCCCAAGTGATGTTACTATTACCAATTCATCATTTAAAATGTGTTATTCCTACCACTGCCAACTTGAAACAGAAAACTATAAACAAACATTATTATTAAAGGTTTTTAAATTTCCAGGAAATTTCCTGAAAATTGGAACAATATCAAATATGTGCTTATAATTAAAGAAAAGAACTACTTTAGACCTCCAGCATAACAACACAGACATACATGAAAACTAAAGTTAGAACAACATGAAATCTCCTAGTGGATCACTGGGAAAAACACAATTCACTTGAAGGATTTAATGTCATGCTGGCAAGCTGCCATGAGCTGCCATGGTAGCTCAATGGTTAAGAGCAGCTGGATGGAGATCAGAAGATCCATCATTCAAATCCTGGCTATGGCATTGAATTTTTAAGTCTGACTCTACCTATCTAAACCAACTGTTTATCATTACCTCTGTCAATTCAGTTTTCATAGAGGATAAATACTTACAGAAAAGCTATGACTAAATCTTTAGGCTTTTAACTGAGCAAGTCCAATAGTTTAGAATACAATTTTTGGAAGATGAATAGCTTATGTCAGATGCTAACATAACCATTCAGGCATGTGTAGTTGACATGCAATATTACCAAATATGCACACTTGGAGAAAACTTTAATTGCCTACATTTTTAATTTTATCATGCACCACTAATCATTACCTAATTTTCCAATTGGTTGCCAGTTTTCCTTTGGAGTAACAAGGCAAGTTGCCTTTAAGTAGCCTCTTGTTCTACCTCGCCGTTTACTGAAATTACAAATTAAAGGGTATTACTTATCAGTGCAATAAAACATCAATTACTGTTAATTTAAAATAATAAATCAAGTGCATTATTTATAATACCTCTGTTCATTCTGGACGACTTTAGAGCCAAACTTCCTCTTTAGTTCATTATTTGGGTTCAAGTTTCTGCGATTCACATGCAAGATTGGCTTCCTCACACCTACAAAGCTTTGGGAATAACTACTGTAAGCCGTGTTAAGAGGTGCAGGTTCCCATGGTTGGCTTACATTCTCCTTTATATCCAACTGTTAACAACAAATACAAAATGTCTATTAACCTGTTCTAATTTAAAGGCATAATCAATCATTAATGCTACACAAAACCTCATGGTAATTATTTACTTTTGTATCACCATTTGGATCACCGTTGGAGAGCGATGGAAAACTTGACCATTTAAACTATATAAGACCACCTTCTGCTACCAAGATCCAACAACTTTTTATATAAATCCTTTCATGGAAGTGTTGAAAACAGTGTTGTTGTATAAATTAAATTAATTGGGAGTCGATTAATGACACTAAACAACACTTACTTTTAAATTTTCCCGGTTGTATAAATTAAATTAATTGGGAGTCGATTAATGACACTAAACAACACTTACTTTTAAATTTTCCCAGGAAAATTTAAAAGTAAGTATTGTTTAGTGTCATTAATCGACTCCCAATTAATTTAACTTTTTTTATGTTTGTCATTTCCCATACGGATGTCAAATGTATTTTCTTTATTATCTTTATTACTCATTATGACTAATATTTTCTAAATTTATTTCTATGAACAAGTTAATCATGGCAAGACAAATGTTTGTTTGCTGCTGTATACATAACTGATAATGAATACCTTACTGCTTTTGATAATTTTAAAATTCTTGGTAGCACAAAAACATAGGTAACAACACAAAGAAAGTTTCTTTATCATTTAGCAAAATTGCATATATAACTTGCTTATGGGTTGTTCTGAAAGTTTCTAACCAAGCACAATAAATGGACACTTTCTGAACTTGTATATATGAAATACTGACCCAGGATAAATATTACCAATAAATCATGCCAAATAAATATGCTAAATGAAAGAAAATAAATGGAAAAATGGCAAATATATCAAGAGTTCTATGGTACCAGGGTCAAATAAATTTCTCTGCTCACTACAAAATCATTGAAGGACATATATGCAAAGAAATGTTTCAATCAACATTTGCAGCAACTATAGTGAATTCATGGCTTTCGTTTTATACTTTTAGTCTGATAATATTTATGCACAGCATAGTCTTTTAGGTGATGGAAATTATAGGTTGATTCATTGGACATACAATAGTTCCCACTAGTAATTAACATAGCTTTAAGAAAAAGAGTTCTTGAAATTAGTATATCTCTTATGCCGAACAGCTGGCAAATGCAAGATGTATTGGACAACTGATACCTTATGTAGTACATAGCCACACAAGTGACACTGAAATGTTAGTCAATGGCATTATTACAGAATGTGTTCAAACTTCATGCTATTACTTGACATACATTCGTCATAACGATTTTTCAGATTACTGAACACGAACAAAGGACTATCCAAAAAAATAAAACTAATTTTTTTAAACTGGAGAGTGTGTAACTATCAGCAGCAATGAGATCTAGGTAATGGTAACATAGAGAAATGGAGTTTTACGAGTAATCTGGCAATCTTCAAAGTGTCATTGCAAAGGGGCAATGGTGTAGGCTCTTACTTGCTCATCCATTCCTATTATAATGATGATTTTATAAATGTTAACTTGAATCCATTATGCAAGTCAACCTAGTTTGTTAAACATGTACCAAACAGACTACTACTCAAAGCAAGTTTCAGCGATGTTCATTGTAGACTAAACTTTGATGACTCAAATTGTAGTAAGAGTCCCTGCTTCTCATTTGTGATCAGTGATTACAGTTTTTGGATACCCTGTTATCCTCTTTTGTTGACTGATGGAACTTGCTAACATTATTCTGTTATTTGATGTCTCATTATTAGAACTTTATACAAATGCTTGTAATTAAAAAGAGAATGACAATAATGAAGTTTTTCTTAATGAATGCCATTTAGATTGTGATGCTAAGACATGCCCAAGAAAATGATTTCAATTCCCTTCAAAATGACAGATCCGAGTAAAGTACAGTTCGGCCGCTCTTTCTCCGGCTCTGACATTTCTCGAGAGGGGGAAGCAGGCTGTTGCCAGTTCTTTAGTGGGAATTTCAAGCACCGGAACAATGCGTATTTATATTTCACGTATTTGCATATTTCACGAACCATAAGCCATATTATTATAATAGTGATAATAATAGGACTTACGAACACTAAAAATCGGAATTCACGCACACAAAATATAGCAAAGAAAATTCACCAGTGCTAGCAGCTAAAGTCACGTGGCTCAAACAAATTTAATCTGGCAACACGGTGTTGGGTTCAGAAGCAACGCCTAGCTGCGACAATGCTGATTGGCGCTAGCAGACAGTTTTAACTTTCATTTTATTATCTGCTATAAAAATTACAAAGTAATTCATAGCATCGTCAAAAAACAGAAATACAAAAGAAAAAATTTGTACATTGCACAGTTGACATTGGACAAGTCATATACTTAGTACATAATGCATACCTATATACATACACTTAATATACTGGCTATAATTCATCTAAATTATCCAAACATTTATTAATTAAATACTCTTTTAACTTATATTTAAAATATGTTTTTGAGGTGTTAACAAAATTTTTAAAAGCTACTGGTAATCTATTAAATAAGATTAAATAAGATTGAACCTCTTGGCCATGGTAGCTCAATGGGTTAGAGTGACTGGACGGAAAACAGGAGATCCGTGGTTCAAATCCCGACCATAGCATTGAATTTTTCATGTTGACTATCTATCAACAACCTTAGCCTATATACGGCTAGTGTGAAGAAATGATTAATTTCCATCAATTAACTAAAACAATAAGAGTTAAATGATAAAGCCTGGGACTCAAGTACTTACGATAGTAAGTCACCACAAACGGTGTATCTCGAATGCAAGAGCCCCTAGTGGTCTAACGGGAAAATATACGAGTCAAATATTGAATTTGATGTCAGGACGGCACATTGGCCATGGTAGCTCAATGGGTTAGAGCGACTGGACGGAAACCAGGAGATCCGTGGTTCAAATCCCAACCATGGCATTGAATTTTTCATGTTGACTCTATCTTGCCCCTCCTGTATTGACATCCTTTTCCATGAAACTTGTATTTGATCTAAAGAGGTTAAAGTTATATCTTGTGTTATGGTTGTGTACTTGACTGTTTCTTATTAATGGTTGTTTTGTTATATACAGTATGGTTCTTTAAACATACAGAGAATAAATGGTTAAAATTTTATTGATAAAAGCAGTTCTGCATGATTCCCACATTGTCATCTTATATATAAATGTGACCACAACACCGAATGTGCAGACTCCCAGTACTACCAACAGATGCAGTTTGTGTGGTGAAAGGTGTGAACGAGTGTTTTAAAGCAAATATAGTACTACATTTTCAATCTAAAGATAATTTTGTGGATATGTTTTCAATTGCTCATTACCCCCTCCACCTGTTGCAGCTGCAAAACGTCAGAGCAGGAGATACAACGGCTGTACGTGAGCCGTACTGTAGAAATACAGATTGGTAGAAGTAAACAAGACTGACCGCAGCGCGCCTTCTTCACTTTTCTATGATGATTCCGTCCTCAAAATAGTCCTTTGAAAAATCCCACAGCTGAAGTCCAAATGTTCACTTTGATTTTGTTAAAACACATATTGAATAGCAAGAATTAGTTAAGTTATAAAATAACATAGAATGACTTCAGAACTAGAAGTATTAGTACTGCGTGTGCAACTGGGACTCCCCGACAGTTAACGGAGAGCATGATATTAAATTAAAATAATCTTGTAAGTAGTATGACAGTAATATGGCGTATGAGCAGGCGAGCGAGAAGGTATTAGTAAGCATAAGCGCAGAAAATGCTACGAAGTGTTGAAACAAATCATGCTGAGCGTGTTTATTAAGTTGTGTGAGAAATATCCAAAACTTGTGTAATTGAAGTGGTAAAATTAATATTCGAGTGTGTCAGTGTGTCAATTTTAAGCGTTCTTAATGTGCATAGTAAAGAAAAACCAAAGCTGGTGAAGTTACAATTTCCGTCAATAAAGGTTCACGTGCAATCCAAGTGCTAGATGTTTGTTATATGAGGCGATTTTGTAAGATCAGCACTCTGCCGTAAGCTTCACCAATTCTTTGTTAATAATTAACCCCTCTCCATCTTGAAGCAATCCGATCTTGGCGTGCGAGAATTAAAATGTCTTCCTTCCACAAGTTGTTGCTGGAAATTGCTTTCGAGTTGGCTATTGTTAACAGAGATGACATTTTACCGTGAGTAGAAAAAAAAAAAAAAAAAAAAAAAAAAAAAAAAAAAAAAAAAAAAAAAAAAAACCTGTAAAATCAGAAAATAGACATTTCAATCGGAAACGAGTAAGTGCCCGCTAATGCTTAAAACATGTTGAACATGGTGTGGAGAGACGTGAGGTTTCATTAGTATTCGAAGCAACCGTAGACTAACACGAATGCCTTGCTGTATACAACTGTCGCCTGATTTGAAAATATTTTCCCATATTACACTCAAATAGCGTGATCGTGAGGGATATAACAGCGGCAAAGCTTCTAAAGCAGCAGTAAAAGCATAGACTGAACAGCTGTTGTCAACGGTGGAAATCCGCAGTAACATCAATATATTCCGAAAATATCGCCAATCATGACATGCGACAGAAATAACGTGGGTTCATTTTTTGAAAAAATGCCCGCCTCGGTAGCGTGGTAGTAGCGTGTCTGCTTCACGTTGAAGAGGTCCCGAGTTCGAATCTCGGTTAGGATGAGTTACCTGGATAAGGTTTTTCCGGGGTTTTCCCTTATCCTGAAAGACGAATGTTGGGTTAACTCTAAGTTCTATGGACCCTGGGCTCATTTGAGCATCATTTCACCCATTCCATTCATCGTCCGATATGACTTAACGTTGGTAACATAAAATAAAATAAAAAATAAAAAATTCTTCCGGAAAACACTATATCATTAATAGAACAAGTGAAAAATATATTTAAAAAAGGTCAACCTTGCAAAGAACGCATCTTCACGATTAACTTACCAAGTAACTGTCCTTTGACATCGAGGAACTGCAACTAAATAGATTTGTCTTCTACAGAACAGTAGCCCAATATGTGATAGGAGAAAAGTAAAATAGTTGGAACTTGAAAGATATTACCGACATCGTAATGGGGGAAACATGCTATACACCTAGGGATGATTAAATCCAATGGTACATACATGTTCAATCTGGAGGGTAAGGACCGATGTCAAGTTCAAATCATGTAAGTACAATTGTCATATCTAACGTGCTACAAGTTATTTATAGATGTACAACCTATAAGTATGCCCCTTAAATGGCGATGACACGTGTTATTACTTAACACAACGAAAGCATTTTTTGTTTTGTTGGCGTTCTGTCATTGCAAATGCATGTGGCCGCGAAATGATACAAGCGTTAATATATTTGCTTCTGGGGTTATACTTTTTTAATTCAACGGAACGAAGTAATGGGTTACACCAAAGGAATTTGCGATGGGTGGTGCATTTCCCGCTAAATTGAAAATAGGCTGTAAAGTTGCAGCTTCCATTTTCAATCAGCTGACTATTGTTTACTTTTGTTTATCCAGCAGTCTCTTGGGAACGATCCTATGATTGCATCACTGTAAGGGCAAACTGGTGAAACAGCGATACGGTGGATTTCCAATCGTGAATGAATGAACATATTCAGCCTGCACTGAATTAAACTCCTGCTTTATTCCTGATGTTGCAGCTAAAGTATACAGGAAGAGCTTTTACATAAACTTGTAAAACCAGTTCGATGTGTTACATTTACAAGAGCTTTCTCTGATTGCAGATTCAACAAACCATTCTTAAGAAAATTAAGAGTTGGTCTCATTACATATTTCATTGAAGATTCAAGGAACCTAGAGGAAAGTAAATCCAGTCACATTTTGAAAGCTGGGTCGCATTATGCTTAATCTTAAAAATTCCACACTTTTTCCCTATCATGAGAATTAAGTGAATAGCTTTAAAAAGATAACTTAAAAATTCCAATCATTAATAAAGGATACATTGGAAATCTCTGATATCATAACAAAAACTATGTAAAGTACAAATATTTTATGAATACGGTACTTAAATCAAAGTCATTCAATCACCTTTGAGAAAATAAAAAATGTCAAAAGCATTTCCATGTAAACTGTAGTTTGGGTTGGAAATTTTTTTGACAATTTGGTTGCATCTTTGGAAGTTAAACCTTAATACCAAATTTGGTATTTATCAAACATTGCTATTCACAGGCATTGAACAGCATGACTTGTGCATGCACACACCACATGGAATTTTTTTTATGGTGTCTCAAAACATGGAGTTCTAAAGTTTTGAGCAGAAGCAATACTCTATCTTATTATATGGTTTCATTTAAACAACCTTAGACTTCTGATGTTTCTTGGAGGAGTATGTTGCTATTGTAAAATCTATTCTGCTGTTTCATTAATTAATAAGTTGCCACTACCTTCCTTTTCCTTCTCTTACAACTGAAATTTGCCATGGCATTCTGCACCATAGCATGTGGTTTAGTGCTGCTCACTAATATTAATATGTATTCTCTTTAATGTCACATCTACTGCTTAGTTTACAATTCTAGCACTAACCATGTTAAATTCCAAATTCATGTGGGAAATTCATGTGGGATTTTCACTATTTGGCACAGTGCTAAACAATTATAATGCAGGAAACGTAGAGTCAGACTGAAAAATTCAATGCCATAGCCGGGATTTGAACCGCGGATCTTCTGGTTTCCGTCCAGCTGCACTACCATTGTCTCATGTGTTTATGAGAACTCCTAAGTGGTTTACCAGGAAAATACGAGTCAGTTGGAGAATTTAATTTCATGTCGGCACGTTGGCCATAGTAGCACAATGGTAGTGCGGCTGGACGGAAACCAGAAGATCCGTGGTTCAAATCTCGGCTATGGCATTGAATTTTTCAGTCTGACTCTACGTTTCCACAATTTAGCCTACACACGGCCAGTGTGAAAGAATAATTAATTTCCATTAATTGACCTAATAGTGGTTAACTATAAAGCCCGGGCCTTAAAGTACTTACATTTAGTAAGTCGCCATTAAGGTAGTTGTCTCATGTGTTTATGAGAACTCCTAAGTGGTTTACTGGGAAAATACGAGTCAGTTGGAGAATTTAATGTCATGTCGGCACGTTGGCCATAGTAGCACAATGATAGTGCGGCTGGACGGAAACCAGAAGATCCGTGGTTCAAATCCCGGCTATGGCATTGAATTTTTCAGTCTGACTCTACGTTTCCACAATTTAGCCTAGTGTGAAAGAATAATTCATTTCCAATTATAATGCAAGAGATTTAACTTGGCACTTTTTGCACTATCTTTGTCTAGCATGGGTGCTGGGTTTCTTTCCTTAAAATGGTTAGTCCCTTTTAAAGCCCTATTCTATTCCCTAACTACCTGCTGTGGTATGAGGGTAAGCTCAAGTAGGCATCAGTGATGTTGGAACTATTGGAAGTGAAGTATCAATTGTTAACATGTTGGAAATGTGAAAAATGTTTTTAGAATTTGATAATTTTGTGATTATTTTAAATATAGTGTTAGGAATAGTGTTAGTATCTGTGTTAGACTTTGGGAGGCGTGGGAAGAAAGGGAAAAGCTATGAGATCAGATGGAAGGGAATTGTGATCATTGTCCATAAATATTTTACAGACAATTGCGAGGCCCTAAAATGCAGAAAGCCAACTATATCTGCGTCGAGCATAATGAAATTTAGGTTTGTAAAGAATTCACACGGAGGAAAATTTCTGACAGAATGGCCAGTTGCTGTGCAAAAAGATTCGCATTTCTAAGAAAAATGAAAGAGTTAAGTTTCTCGTGCCCCTATTATTTACTTAGATGAACGTGGATCAATATAAATTATACAAAAACAAAGAGTGAAAACATGAAGAGGATGATTTTGAATTTCCACTATGCAAAGGCCAGCATTTTATAATCTTGCACGTGGGAAGTTCAATGGGTTTCATTCCCAACGCCCTTTCGAGTTTTAAATCAAAATCAAATAAGGACTATCATGAAGAAATGGACACTGAAACATTTAAAAATTGGTTTATTAATAGTTGTTACCCAACATTCTCCCCCATAGTACTATAGTAACAGACAAGCTTCTTATCATTCTATTCAAATCAACAAGGCTCCATATCATCATCACTTAAATCAGTAATGCAGTCATGGCTCCATGACAATAATATTAAATTTAATCTATTTCCACCAAAGCTGTACTATACGAACTACTAAAGCTGAAAAATATGGTCTGAGAATTTTGAGGTAGATCACGTAGCGCAAATAGACGACCACACTGTAATACGATTACCTCCGTATCATTGCTCCTAAATGCTATAGACCTTATATGGGTACAGATAAAAAATGAAGTCCCAAAACACATCATTTAAGCATAGTGATATAAAAGCGTTGTTTGATAGTGCAGTAGGTACAGTGTCTGAACAAAACTGGTGGGGAACTTGTGAACATGTTGAAAAGATTGAACAGTTTTATTGGGAGAAAAAGGAATTAACAGATGAAATTAGCGATAGGTTCATCATTTAAAAGATAGTTCAGATAGTGAACATGAGGAACATTTTCAAATGTCTGACAATGAAGAAGAGGAACAGGAACCAAATTTGGAGGATGAAGGATCATCTACCACTGATGTGTCTGCGCTGCCTGACAGGCCATAAAAGAGGAGCAGGTTAGAAAGTGATCGCAAGTACGTATTTCTTTCTCTTTCTAAAAGCCAGGAGCCAAGTTAAATTTCATGTACTATAACATATGCTGTAATACAACATGGCAATGCAACTATCCCACTTCTCTGCTTCAAGTGAACTATCAAGAGTCCTGGGTGTTTAATTGAAACTATAGTTAGGTAGAACACAGGAAAATAAGGAGGGTATTTGACAATTGTTGGATGCCATCGTAATCTACTGTCCTATTTGATTGATCACTGCTGTTACTCCTCTGTACAATTTTTAAATCAATCAGTATAGTTTCATCACCTACACAGTATGTGATAAGTATTAAATGTTAACCTATGGTAATTCAAGCATTAAATGTTAAACTTACTCATGTGTAACTATTATATAAGTAAATTTGTATATAATTAAAATGTACTTTTGCTATAAAGATAATTGCACCATTTGAGCAATTACATTACTTAGTAATTTAATTTTAATTGCCTTGTCCAATATCATTTGCACACATATGTACTTTATAACTTATTATATCCATAAATTACTTAGCTTTAATGCAACCATGATTGCTATGATGTTGAGCTATGCATTGCTTAGCCAATAATTTACAAATTAAAGAAAAAAGCATGATTTGTTACCTTTATACTGCAGTACAACTTTTGTATATTCTGTAATAGGAAGTCACTAACCAATTGTGACAGAATTTGGCATAGTTGCAAAGCAAAGATTCACTACCTTCCCATGTGAATTTAATAAACAAAAAAATGATATTTCAAGAATGGTAGTTACTAATTCAGTTATAAAGATTAAATTTTGATAACGAAGTAAGGCAAGGGATGAAGTTATTACTTCCTTTCCATGAAACATTCATAAATATTGTAAATTAATGATAAAAATGTATAAAATAGCAAAATACACAACTCTTGGAAAGTTTATTTGAAGCATTATTCACACATGGACTTCTTATCTATAATATCTATTGCACCAGAGTAACTATTTACTATGAATACTTAAATCTACACACTTTTCTTTTCAAGGCATTACTTTTACACATCCAACACATGCCAACTACATTATCTAACAAGGAAAGTACTTGGGTAGAACAAACTTATCTGTATGAAAGTTTGGTTACAGGAACATTACGTACTTCTCAATGTGCATGTCATTTTTCTGCAAAACTCTGCAATCATGCTATAGATATCACTGTAGATGCCATATGCAATCAGATATCTCAACTATAGATATAAATGGAGACTTTCAATAAAATACTCAGAGCAATATGAATGAATGTGAAATGCACAGTGAAGAAAAGCAAGTTGATTGCATGACATATTTGCACATTCTATAATATCAGTGTTGAATGTCACGTGATTACATTTTTGATGTAGTCCACTGGTTCACCAATATCATAGTGTTCTGCCACACATAACAAAGCATTGGTCTGTATACTCTTGCAGATAACTGATTGTAAACAACAGAAAGCAACTGATTACACAGAAAATGAAGCTAGTTACAGTGGAATAATTAATATTATATAAGTAAAAATATTTAGTAATTATTTTCCACTTATCTTAAGAAGTTGATGACAATACTTCTATCCTTTTTATACGAAATTAATTTCATGGACATTTGCCCACATCTTCAGTCAACACACTTCGTTGTCATTGTCATTCGTTGAACGAAGTGTGTTGACTGAAGATGTGGACAAATGTCCATGAAATTAATTTCGTATAAAAAGGATAGAAGTATTGTCATCAACTTCTTAAGATAAGTGGAAAATAATTACTAAATATTTTTATTTGCATAACAGAAAGCAAATTCATGATCAAGAATCTGTCATGCAAGTTTGGCTGTGTATTACTGGAACGTAGTTTAATAAAGTCTGTTATTCTCTTGGCATATATTTTATACTGCCTGAAGAAATACACCCCAAAGATTGTGCATATTATGTAGTTTAAGGTAGAATGATTTTTAAATATACATCTTTTCCGACAGATGCTTCTAATAGTACTTGTTCATGTTTATGTCCAGACCAGGAGTCACAAAGTACTAATGACTATTTCAGCATATTTGTATTCAAAACAGACAAAGAAAACGTCTTCAGATGTTTCCCACTCACACTTGCATTAACTAAGACATATGGAGGGCACAAAGTTTCTATTTCCCTTGACACACGGGGTCCAAACTTTCCACTAGCAAAGAGTCATGGCACACGCAAAGGCCTCTAACAGATGACTACAGAGTTTTGCAGATGAGCGAGTATCACTAGAGCAATATGGGACCTTGAAATTATCTCTCACACGATTTTGGTGTATATATGTTTGTTCGAGCCCAAATAATCCTTATAAGTGTTCTTTTTTTTTCCATGAGTTTTTCAGGGATCCACCTTATATCAAAATTTGTTATGTTATCTTTGAATCCTATTGATTACTTTTAAATTTTGCTCATTAACTTTCTTTTATTAATGTGTATTTCTCCATAGTGTTTAGGGCAGCAACCCCATCCTTGACTTGCTTACTCCAGCTAAGCTGCAATACATCTAAACCTTGTATGACTACAGCGAATCTGCAAGAGAGGTGAATATGTCTCATGCATAACCCTCAAGAATTCTATATTTTGCTGTTTTGTACATTTTTATCGTTGATTCATAATATTCATGAATGTGTCATGGAAGATGCAAAAAATTGTTTGAATTCCTCCAGGAAATGCTTCCTGGATTTACATCATGGAACAAGTTCTGGTTATGGACACTCTGGACAAAAAGGTGACTTTCCTTGTACCTACGTTGTAGAAAATGTGAAGCTATAATTCTATATATCGAGATTTAACTGTATTGGAACACCACAGTGAAGCGAAAAATGATTAAATTTTAGATGAGTCGTATTTTTTACGCACAAGTCGCACAAGAGCCGTAGATGCAAACGAAGATTTGCGAAACATGTCCTCAAAATAGGTACGAAAGTGAAGCAGATGTGTAAAAAATACGACTCATCTAAAATTTAATAATTAATTCTATAATTCTATGTTCAGAAACAAAACTTTGCATTGATGGACTGATTATTGTGAAAGCTAAAAGATAAAATTTTCAGCTAAAACTAACACATTCAACCAATTATAAAGAAGTGCAAAAATTTCTTAAAGGATTAGTGTGGGTAATATGAATGCAAGGGTTTTTGAGCACTTGTTCATTCTTTATAGAGTATAAAGTTTAAAACAATGTCTTGCCCATAAGAAGAAAATGGCACTTCTACTGTGTAAAAACTGAAAGAATGTTGCCAGTGCAAGCAAGTTGAGCAAATAAAACTTATTAATGAAGCATTAAAGAAACTGATGCAGCGAATGTAATGCCAGTGCTTCTGCAGAATGTGAAAGGGGTTTTATTCTCATACCAAAAGACAGTTTTGCAGTATTTACTTTTCTTTAGCTACATTTCTTATATAGTGTGATCCATATAAACCTGAACCATTTCAATAGGTCATAACTTTTTGTACCAATAATAGGACACACGTGCAACTTTGGGATAATATAATACACAATTGGGAGATTATAATACTATTTACATCTCAGAGAAAATGTTGGAAGTGTCGCCTACCAGCATCTATACCTGTTTGCACTTGTTTCACCATATTCTCTGAAGTTTTACGGAGTATCCTCGCCAATGTTACTTATTTCAGTTTGAATGCATTCCTTGAGAACATCAATTGTTCATGGCCTATTTTGTACACTCTATTTTTTTAGATACCCTTACAAGGAAAAATCTGGTGAGGTTATGTCAGGGGATTTGTGGTGCCACAGACCTTTTGAGATTATTCGATTATCACAGAAACTGGTTACAAGTTCCATGGTGTCATTAGATGTATGGCACGTTGCTCCATCTTGCTGGAAATAACCTTCTCTCAATTTGATATCTCCGTAAAACTTCAGAGAATATGGTGAGATGAGTGCAAACATGTATAGATGCTGGTGTAGGACACTTCCAACATTTTCTCTGAGATGTAAGTAGTGTAATGTAATCTCCCAATAGTGTATTATATTCTCCCAAAGTTGCACGTGTATCCTATTATTGGTTTAAAAGTTATGGCCTATTGAAATGGTTCAGGTTTATATGGATCGCACTATACAATAAAACTATGAGAAGCTAAAAGTAAAAGAACAATAGTGCATTTCAACCTTTCAGGATGACTCAGAATAGACTAGAATACCCAACTTGGTATTCAAGCAAGCTTTTGTATTTGAGAAGAATGAAGGTTAATGGAAAGTAATCTTGGCAAAGGTGAACAGAAGGAGCAATACAAAAGTAAACAAATACATGCTAATGTTTTAGAAAGCACAAATTAGATACTCAGACATTGTTTTGCATTACTAGTTCTAATTTTCAACCATCTTTAGCTGAAATTAGGGCTGCCAGATGTAAGGAGATTGTCCCCATTTTTAAAAAAAATTTTGCAGTGTCTCACAAAAGGCTCCTATTTGTATGGTATTCAGGTAAAGAAAATAACATTCAACTTTCAAATTGTAATAATTTATAACTAACCTAATTGGATACCAGATTATCATTTACCTCTCAAACATGTAAACATTGTGTAAAACTGCTCAACACCTCATTGAGGAAATGAAAACAATTTTCAACAATGCATACCATCTATCTATGGCAGCATTAGTATAAATTCCTTGGAAATTGTTATAACAAGGAACTCAAGATTAGCAAAGGGAGTTTTGGTTCTGATACAGTTACTTTTTATTCACAGTGAAGTGGATTATATTCAAAACGTAGTTGTAGTAAAATGTTTTCTTTTAAAAGAAAGGATTATTATAGTAGTCATTCCATACAGTAGTGCATTACTGCAAGAACTGACAAGGGACAAGAAATCTTGCAAATTGTACCATTGTGCATTCAGCAGCAGCACTACACTTGGCAGAAAGATGGACATTATCCAGCATATTGAAATTCAGTATTACATACTTATTGTTCCATCTTCTAAACTGTAAGTAGTTATTTCTTCAAAAAGTTGAACCATGTCTATACAATATATATGTCCCTTCTTTTATTTTAGAAATCTAGCAACCCTAACTAAAATTAAACACTGATATATTTAATAGGGTACCTCTAAGTTGTCTTCACTACTCCTACAGCTGCCCCATGACTTCAGTTCTGGTTTCTTCTTTTTCTTCTTTTTTCTTTTCCTTCTGGATGATTCTCTGTTCTCCTCCACTTCTTCCTGAGCATTTGCTGCTTCAGTCTCATGATCATCATCCTCCTTAACCTCAGATTCTGAGTGTGATTCTTGATTTAACTTATAATAGAAAGGAAATGCCAATTAAGATGCTTCACACAGAGGTCAATTTTAAAGATATAATCAAATGTGGTATACAAGGAAGTAAAAAGTCTAAAGGTAAAGAGGCTTAAATCCCTTATAGAAAAAAATTAATATTGATTACATAGAAAATTAAGCTAGCTACAGTGAAGCAATGAATATTACACAAATATAACTATTTGTAACAAAAACTTCACTTATTTTAAGACAATGATGTTAATTCTTCTTTCTAGTTGAGATCGATTTCACAAACAAATTGCTTGCATCTTCAGTATATCAACACACTTGATTATAGTGATACTATATCATATACCATAAAATATAATATATATGATATATAATGTACTATATTATACTTGATGTGTTGATGGACTGAAGATGCAAGCAATTTGTTTGTGAAATCGATCTCATTTGAAAGAAGAATTAACATCATTTTCTTTAGATAAGTGAAGTTTTTGTTACAAATAATTATATTTGTTCAAGATTAATATTGATTAAAAACTGTTTAATACAGCACACTTTTTTGTTTTCTTTAAATGAAGAAAGCTGTTGATTCCGAAAATTTTAAAACATGGTTTCATAAGTATATAGCTAAGAAATTAAATACCTACCTTTATGATAAAATTTCTCACAAGTATCTGAATAGAATGAAAGTGGTGTTCAATGAATCGGTTGAATTAAGCACGCTGTGTTATAAAAGACCATAAGAAGTATATATTCAAAACCTATTACAATCCTTTAACTTACTGCAGTAATAAAAAAAAGAACGATAGCAGATGTATAAATCAAGAAGTTATGCTTACCAAATCATATCTATTCACGTTGAGCTGTTTTTTCTTGGCTCCTCCTAAATCTTCGGGATCTGATTCGGGATCGCTGTTGTCAACCTTTAAATCATTTAATAAATCTTTATCACCCTGTAACTTCCTTAACACTCTTGAGGACATAACTACAACGGAAAAAAACTGTCCACGTAAAACTCTTAAGACAAAATTTTAGGCTAAACCCACGTAATTTATAGGCACCAACTTGATTTTATCACAAAGTACTCAGTTACAACAATCATTGTCTTTTTTCTCAAATTGTGTGCATTCATTTGCTTTAATTATTTGTTGTCACTATTAGTTTCTCCACTATATGAGATCTTTCTGCTTGCAGTAGCAGCCATCGGTCTATTTCACGTCTATTTCATCTTTCAATTTTCATAGGCCTTTGCAGTACCAACATTGCACGAAATGAACTAAATGTTCATCGCAGGTTCATCGTCACACGAATCATACTCTACGGCAAATTGAAATTGAGTTTTGTTATTTCTAGATGCTCTTTAATGAAAGACCTTTTATTTTACACATTTGAAATTATCCATCAACCTCTATCGGATTTGAACTGTGAACCCACGACCGCGGAAATCAGAATCCAGCATGCATCCCTAGTATGTGATCCCTAGATTACGGATTGCCATTGCGGAGGACGACATATGTAGGCCTGCAGGCCCCTTGTAGGCGTTGTTCATAAAACGCGTATTTACTCAATTTACTGGCCATTATGGAAAATATTGTGTAAATAAACGAAAGAAAAGTGTATTTATTTTTCATGGTGTAAATATTTGATATAGCAATTTCGATAAATTAATACGCAAAGGGAAGCAAAATATTTATTACTTATGTCTTTCAATTTTAGTTGCTGTTGTTGAACCTCATTATATCCCCAAATAATGATTTACTACTGCTTGTTGATAGTAATATCTACAAAAATATAAACTGGAAGGTTTAATTCTGGTAAATAATTTGTCATGTTTTCTTTACTTTCTCGCTTCCTTCATAGGGATCATTTAAAGACGCAGGTGTTGGCTATACTGATAATTTGAATCATAATATCGATATACGTGGGGAACACGTTGAAAACCAGTGCGGCTTAAGTATATAAAAGGTGTTTTTTTAACGTATACTGTTTTAGGGTTTTACTTGGCCGTGTAAGCAAAATTCTCACTAATAATGACAGATGCTGATCTTGAAGAGGTTACAAAGCAGCTTTCTGCAGCATCAGTTGGAGTAGAAGGAGTCAGTTTTGAAGGAAAATCACTAGCGTTGAACACTGCGGAAGATGGTAAGGTTAACATATTTTGTTGTATTTATGCTTGAGATGCCAAGTTAGTATTGATAAAATATAATATCATTACCAAACAAATTCCAAAATAAAAAGTCCCCCAAAAACGCACAATACCAGAGTGCGTTAGTTCGTTTGGTCCCATCGTGAGAAATTTGGGACATTGAACGCGTCATAAATAATGGAATATGGGCAGTGCAGCATGATAATAGTGTGCACTTCACTAAGAGTGTCCTAATTCTCTGTCTTGTATTGTGCAAGAAAACATTTATTTTTTTTAAAATAATTTCAAGAGTAAACTTAGCAACATGCATCACAGTAGATCAGTATAAACTTCTAAGTATAAATCATTACATGCAGTGTGCCCTATATATTGAACATTTAGCTTTTGAACGAGATATTAAAGAATGACTAAATCCTTCTTGAAGATTTTGTGTGATTAGAATTGCCTAATAGCTTTAGGTTACCTCAGAAAATATACTGAAATAAAACCACAATTACTTATAGTTTGCACTTTTGAAAAAAATAGGAATATGCCAAATTTTATTATTTAAGACTGCATCAAATATGTAGGTATTAGAAGGATCAAACTTTCAGTTCCACTCTTTTAAATTATATAAAGTATAGATGTATATCTTATTCAAATTGAAAACTTTACAATTTTGTGACTTTGTAAGTATAAGACTGCACTAACTGGCCATTACGCACAGATTGCAGAGGCACGGTAAAGACAAATGAAGGTAAAAGTATATCCTATTTTACATGCAGAAATATATCCAACTAAACATTAAAAAGAAGCTTAGAGTGTAGACTTTTATGAATGTGACTGGTGTTTCATAAATATCAGTATGATTACTAAAAAGAAGTAGAAGAAAGCTCCAAAATTGAATAAAAGCCAGTGAAATTGTTGGGACAATGTACATGAAAAGATATATTTCTGACGAAGTTTTGTTACTTTCCATCTTTCTACTCCTCTACACTGCTCTTCTCTCTCTCCCTGTCCCCCCTTCCTGTCATGCTTGCTTCTAACATCTGCAACAGTCAATGTAATGCGCTTGGTAAAGAATTGGGATTTGAATGTGGCTGAATAAGGCTGAGCAATAAGTCAGAATAGTTTAGTGTGTTCATACCCTTTCAGGTTTTTCATTCAAAATAGTCATACAGTGTTGCTACATTCTGTTTTAATGCAAATTGGAACTATTTTTGTGTTTTAACTTTGTACACTATGAAACAGGGTTTATGTTAAAAAAAGCAGATTTACGATTAATTACTGGAGGTGTCAAAACAACACCTATTGACTCCATGAGAGTACTTACTAACATACCTAGTCTACAAATGGCACTAAAACAACAAGCATTAATGCAATATGAAAAACTTTTTGGACTACCACACGACAGATGGGATGAATGCATTTTCTCAACCTCTCTCAAAACCCAAAAAAATTTCTATCTGTTGCAAATAAACTAAAAACAAACTTAACATACCCCACTCAAAAAATTTACAAATAAAACCCAACCCTCCTATATCAACATTGGTATACAATATAAACGTTATAAAAGAAATAAAATCTAATATGAATACAGCTATCCAGCGAACATTAGCAATAGAAAAAATCCATATATGCTATCCTATTCCAGGCTGGCTCTATGTTTATAATGAATCCTTAACCTTTCAAGAGAAAAGTGCAAGAGAAGGAGCAGTAGGCCCTCTTTTTTCCTTTTCTGAATCCTTAGAATATAGAACAAGAAGTTATGATGGAGATATTGAAGCAATTAGCCACTCCTTACAACAGCTTTTACATAATATTAAACATTTTACAAATGCTGTTTTATCAGACTCAAAAGCAGCAATTCTGTCAGTAGTTTCTGATAAACAATCCTCACATACACTAGACATAATCAATATAACTCTATTAACAAAATTGAATAAAAGAATAGTATTACAATGGATACCAGCACATTGTGGTATACATGGTAATGAGACAGCAGATATCTTAGCCAAGGCCATGCCTTTGTATGGACCAACTAAAAAATTAACATTTGTTTTTTTAATACAATTAATAAAACACCAATATACAAATTTCAACGAAATCAGTAATATCATTATCTCAAGGAAATAAATGGGAAGTTCTTGTCCAGAATCCAAAAGTAATACCAGATCTACTAGGAAATCAACAGTTGCAGCCTTCCGATTATTAGCAGGATATGATTGCATGGCTGAACATTAGCATAGAATCGGAATATACGAGTCTCCAGCTTGTCCATATGCAGTCTAAATGAAGAAATGAACTATAATCATCTTCAAGAATGTACATCAAAATATAAATATCCAGTTCAGTTTAATAGTTCAAAATATACAGAATGAGTATGAAAAATATGGGAGTGTAAGAAGACTAATGACTTCATTGTCAGCCATCTGGTATAAAAAACTACAATCCTTTGTGATGTTGGGCCTCGTTATTCTTGTAAGCTTATTAAAAATCTACCATCTCATTAAATATCTATGTAAAAATCTCGCTGTTACATCTACACCCTGCTGAGTTGTATTCAAAGAACAATGATGGCTTTAAAACGAATCTTGTGCATTATTATATCGCACATGCAAGTAAATAGTTCAAAATTGTTCCATTAAGAATGTACCTACTCTTCTCCAGTAAAAATTTATGGGCATTGTTCCAAGTTTAGTGTCCTTAATTGGTGCTTTGTCTGATAGCGGGGACTTTATTATGGTTGTGCTGTTCATATGGAAGAGATACCAACATGTTGGCAAAAAGTACTCAAGTGAGGTGTGACTGCCTCTGTAATGTAGGTGGTAGGTAGCATCACATTCAAAAGGTTCCGAGTTCAAATCTTGGAAGTGCATTACCTGAAACATTGTTGATGTGTTTGTCATAAATCTTCAATGTCCCTGAGCTTTGCTCAAGTTAGAGAACCAAACAAGCTGTCTGTGCAATCAGTTTTTTTAACACTAAAACATTTAAATGACTGGATCTCATTGTTTTGAAATTTCCCGCTCAAGTATCAGTGGAATATTAATTGCACTGTCTCTTTACAGAGAATTTTGTACAGCGAGTAACAAATACTATAGTTACACTAATGATTTGAGTTTGCAAGACTTTTTATCTCATTTGAATTCTTTTATGTTTTATTCTGAGTGAATTTTGTATAACTTTGTATATTCTGAAAGGCATAGGCAGAAACACTGAAAAAAAATAAAGTTCTCATTAAAACAATTAATGAGAAATAAGTAATAATTTTTCATGGAGGGATAAGTATTTATTTGTACAAAATAAATACAGTTTCAGTTACATATGTCTTAATTTCACTTTATCTTATGTTACAATTTGTCAGATGTATAACTCTGTACTCTCCTGTCCTTTGCATCACTGTGAAGCCTTTTACCTCTCTTTTCCATCTAAATTCCTCCCCCCCCCCCCCTTTTGTTTCAAATCTGTTGTTCCCTTTTTCTTGTCTCCCTGTTAACAGTTATGTTGCTACAATTTTATGTTTCATCTTGTTCTCTTTAGCTTCCCATACCTTTTCCCTCTATCAGTCCAGTTTCTCACATTTTACTAAATAGTGCACTAGATCAATGCTAATTGGAACTTTCATAGTTAAGAGATCCATGAATAAAAGAAGAAGAAATAGTGTAGTCTGGCACAGCAAAGAAAGTTTCCGGGAAATGAGATGCAGGGGGTTGGAAAAAATTCCTGCACCCTCCTTGGACAGGTTTGACAGTTACAGTATGTCAGTTCAGTTGCAGACCATTCAAAAACGTTCTGATGGCTTCTACTTTTGTGAATAAATTTTCTTGGTTTTAGAGTACTGAGTGAATAAGGCACATTCTGCTCCTTGTGTAGCATTGTTCTGTCACACACATTTGCTGTCCTTGTCTCACTGTGTAAGGGTGGCACATTCCTCTCAGGGACTTACTTTGCATTGGTAGACAGTACATTCTCTTCACTCAAACATATGTAATTTGCATGTTCCTGCTTCAAGAAGCATGCCATGGCACTGTTATCCCTCGTGTTTATTTCAATTGTCCAAATATCTGAGGAGCATTGTTTCAAAACACAATAAGTCCACTGTCGATCGAAAAGTAGTTTGAAGTTAACCTCAACTCTTTAGCATGCCCTGCATCTTGCTCAAGTCTCTGTTTACTTAAAAACATGTTTTAAACCCCTTTAAATCGAGAATGAAATTGCGAGTTTGGTGCAAACTGTGATATGTCTAGACTGGATCAAACCGCGAAGTGTCCACTTTCTTACGCACTTTCAGGCTCAACAGAGGAGTTCAAGCCATTTCCATTGTTGCAGTACAGAATCACGTGTTTATTGTTGCTAATTGTTTGAGAAGACTGCATTGTAAATAGCTGTCTTGGTATTGTAAGCGTTTCGTACGGTTGGTTCTGTGAATATGGAAGAACGTGGTTGTAGGTGAGCATTCTGCTAGCTCCAGAAAGGGCAGAAGGGTACGACAAAAAGGAAAAGTGAACACAAAGAAAGACGAGTTCCATTTAAACTTTATAATAAGAATAATTATTGTTATTCAGAGATACTTGGTGGATATTAATTGCATCATTCATTGAGGTGTTTCAGGTATTCTATGCTGGAGTTCGAGTCTCCATGTACACACAGAGAATGTAGGTTTAAATGCTGCACCATTCCTGCATATCACCTTCTCAGAACAAGAGAATTAGTGTAGAACTACAGCAACAAATCACAAGATAGGATTCTGGCATCAATGATGTCTGTATCATCTCCCAAAAGGCGCAGGCTGAGAAAATAAGATTAACTCAGTGGTTATTAAGTATCAAGTCAGAGTAGACAACGAAACTATTCTGCTATGTTCTAAGTTCTTTAGAGCTCTTTTTGTATTGGCACAACAAGAGTAAGCAGCATAGCAGCTTCTCTAATAGCAGGTAAACCAATAATGGTGAGAAGGGGTGGTGACCCAAAAGCCAAACAGTATGTCCAAAAGAAGGAATCTGTAATTACCTTCTTATCAAACCTAAAAGCTAGATAAAGTCATTATTCAAGAACAAAGAGCAAGTGACTCTATCCAATATATTTAACTTGGGTTTTGGTACAATACAATACAATACAATGTTTATTAGCCCATAGACAAGTTGTACAACATGTTTCGAAGATAAAGATGTTTGCAGTTACTACAGCAGGAGAAAACATGAACTGCAAGTCGCTGAAAATTTGCTCAGAAAGAATGAGTTACAAGCAGAACTCACTGCGCAGAAACTGAAAGCAAAGACATTCCACAAAATGATAGAAGAAGAATCATCTACCATGTCTTTATGCTTCGATTTGCAGTAGGTGCAGCCTTTGCCTAAGCTTGCAATAGGCGCAACCTAATTACGCTTGCCAATTTTTATTCTATGCTCTCTGTATCACTGATATAAAGAATAAATCACCCTTATTGTATTGCTGGATAGATAACCAAGCAGCTCATAGAGCTATTGAAGTGGCTTCTGTGTAACAAATTTTCTAAGCAAAAAGCAATTTGACGACAGAGTATCCAAATTAAGGCTCTTCTCTGATGGCTGTGGTCCAGACAATGTATTGGTGGCTTTTGAAAAAGTCTCCAGACAGTCTTAAGGAAATATGTATGACATTTCCCGTGATAGGTCATTCTTTCTTACCTGCAGACCGTATGTTTTGGAGCTCTGGGAAAGTATCTTAGAAAACAGTCTGAGATATTAACTCCAGAGAAGTATGTTGAAACAAATTCTAAGGTTGTTAATGTTTGCCAGCTGGATAAGAATTGGTAAGTGCATGACTTCATGATGCTTTACAATTACTTAAAGCCAGATGGCATAAGGGAAATGAAAAGGGTCATATTAAAGAAGAAACTGAAGGGGAATAAATGTTATGTTTCTCTGAAAATGGAAATGTCATACAAACTAAATGATGAATCCCAGAAATTCCTGTTCTTGCTTTAACGAAGAATAGCAATGGAATAAATAGCAAATCCTCCCATTGTGCCTTTGGAACATCCATCAAATTAGAAAAAAGGGAATGATTTGAAGAAGCTTTTAAAACGTTTTGATGAAGATTGGTATGGTAACAATGAGCTGCAGTTCTATGCAAGGCTAATTCAGCACGAAGACAATGCACAGCATACGGAGGAGAAATGCAAGAGTTGAGAGTGTGATTGTTTGGAAGAAGAACATGATTTAAATTTAGAGAGATGTGCCATTGTTTATCACTACAGTAATTACAGATATTATTAAGGTACATGACCACTAGTAAGGACTTACCACATATCTGTCTAATTTTCATAACTATAACATCAAGTTGGTTTCAAATTTATGTTCTTCGAAAATGAGTTACATGGTTCTAAACAAAAATTTCAGATCAGCAAAAAGTGTAACTATTAATTACATTGGCATTAAATAGCTAAAAATACCTTAAAATTACAATAAAACAATTTACTGAAGTTAGCATTGTTTATATGGAAGAATGGTTCAAAAGGTTTTGTGTCCATTTATTTGGTGCAAAACAAGATAAGGCTGGATTTTTTCATATTTTAACCCATGATTATAGCTTTAGATTAAACCTCTGATTTTTTACTTTCTGCATCACGTTATTCATTATTTTTTTAAAGCACAAGTGCATGACTACTTTTTAAAAGTACTGTTTAGTTTAGTAGTTATTACATTTTCGACTTTCCTGTACAAATGCTATTTGCGGACTTATCACATTTTGAAACGACACTCCTCATCTCTTCCACACTTTTTTAAGGGATATGTAGGACTTAAATTTTGTTTTTTACTTCTGTAGTACTCCATACTCTTGTGTATGTTCCATTCTTTCTTATCTTTTTCCTAAATCCCTCATTTCTTTTTACTAATTTCCATACATCTCTCATGCCTTTATTTTCTCTATCTCTCTTCACCAATTTATTTGCCTTAACCCTCCCCCCTTCTTTACTGATCCTTAAAATGTTTCCCTCTTTTATTAGACTTCTATACCAGAATTTCAAAATTCTTGAAAAGATTATTCCTTTTCTTCTTGTTTTTCCTATTTCAAATACTTCGCCTTTCTTCCTGTTATGAGCCCCCAAATTATTTATGGCTTTAGTAATTGCCATATTTATTGTTATTAATTTGAATTTTCAAACACTTAAAACATTTTTATTTTTAATAACTTTTGCTTAAAACTCTTACTTCAAGGTGAAGATTTCATAAAATTAATAAAATTAATAAAGACCCTTTAAAATCTCTTATTTCAAATTATAATAAAATGCTTAATGAATTGAAAATTATATCAAATAAAGAAAAACACTTAGTAAAAGTTATTTTACCTAGAATTTATGCTCTTCCTAAAATTCATAAACCTGGAAATAAAATGAGACCTATTGTAAATTGTATAAATTCACCAACTTATAATTTAGCCAAATGGTTACATAAAAAATTTAGTAATTTTGATAAATTACTTAAAACTTTTTTTGAAAGTTGTCATTTATTTTTTAGTCAAGAAAACAGTATGCATTGTTACAGTATATACAAGCTATTTTTGATTTGACAATTGCTTAGTTTCCTGTATTCCTTTGTACCTACAAAAAAATCACTTCTGCCCATGTTCATCTTGATTTACATAAAGTAGAAAAAGGAATATGCAATATAGACTGATTTTATATAAATGGACTAATTTGTGGGTTTTTTATGATTTAGCAAAAGAAGTTGTTGAAGCTATTAATGCGTGCAAGAGTCTAGACTACCTGAATCTAGAAGGTAACACATTGGGAGTGGAAGCAGCAAGAGCTATTGGAAAAGCATTGGAAAGTCATAGTGAATTCAAAAGGGCATTATGGAAAGACATGTTTACTGGTCGGATGAAGACTGAAATTCCAAAAGCTTTGGTAAGACTTCATAAGTAAAAGCTATTCATTATGATTCCTCACTTGTAATACATTAATCTAAATTAAAAACTAATTAGGTAGTTTTTCACTCTACATCACTTACCTTTTTATATCTATTGACTGGTGTCAGGAGCAGTTGGTTCCATTTTCAATCTTGAAGTTCTGTCATTGGTTGTAATTGCCTGCATCTTCTCTCAGGTGTTGGTACAATGAACTTCTTTACCAAATTGTTGACTGGCGGGATTTCAAAATTTATTGGCCAATCTTTGTATCTCCATATTAAGATGTTCTCCCACATTGTGAGTTGCTTTTGGCCTATCACACGTTTTAATAATTGTGAATTTAGCATAGAGTGAAAAAACTGATTACCAAAGTTTATTATTTAATTTTGATATTACTATTACTAAATATAGAGTAAAAAAACTGATAACCAAAGTTTATTATTTAACTTTGATATTACTATTACTAAATTCCTCCAATTTTCCTTAAGAATTTTCTCTTCTTACCTTGTCTTATTGTTCATTTTTTACTCATATTTTAGTGAATTAATATCAATGCTCATTTTTCAACAGAATTACCTAGGAGCCAGTTTGGTGTTGGCTAATGCAAGACTTTCAGAACTGGATCTCAGTGACAATGCATTTGGACCAATAGGAGTAGAAGGACTTGCAGTATTGTTGAGAAGTCCCTCTTGTTATAACCTTCATACACTGAAGCTAAACAACAATGGTCTGGGAATTGATGGAGGAAAGGTATTTGTACTATAATTATTCATTAATTTCTAACTTGTGTTAAAAGTACAATGTTTAAAAGGACAGTTAAAAATTTCTATTTAAGATTAAAAAATATTACTTAAGTTATGTAATATAAGGTACTCCATGCTTTTTGTGGCTGTTCCAGATGTTGTCGAGAGCATTGATGGATTGTTATAACAGCAGCAAAGAACATGGCAAACCTCTCTCCTTGAAAGTCTTTATTGCAGGTCGAAACAGGCTTGAAAATGAAGGTGCAAAGGCACTTGCAAAGGTTTTTAAGGTAAGTAACCTTTATTGCCTTTAACCTTAATATTTTGAAAACAAAAATATAAGAAAACTGTGCCTGTATTTATTTATAATTTCTGATCAATATGTTGTCCAAGCATAAATGTTGTCAGAATGATAGAAAGTAACATGTCAACATATGTATGACCTCTAAATACATATATACATAAATTCTAATATTGACGTAAATTCTGTCAAGAGTTTCACTTCATCTGTATTATATGCTTTCCTGTAGTGGAAACTTTAATACTATTTTTAATTTATTACACAATTTGATCTTAATTGAAAGGTTAGTGTAAAACTTATTGCTATAAAACTGGGTTTATTTTTAAAAAAACTAATCAGCGGCTGAGGATTACTAAATCATCTTTAAAGCTAGTATTGTAAGAATGTCTGTCAGATTTGGTTTCTGAGGAAATTATATTTTCTTGAGAGGAGGCATCAGTGAAATTTTGACAAAAATGGCATATTGTTTTTTGCCTTAAAATTATGTTTAAACATTGTAGTTTCAGAATCTGCCGTCAGTTGTACCTTAACACTATTTAAAGATCCGCTATGTCAGGATTTAAATACCCCTGTGCAGGTGGTGTGACTGTTTAAATTGCCTTTGCTATCTTGTTGCTAGCAGAGAAATTTTTTGCATTTTCACATTTAAACTACGTGGTTGGATTCCAAAGACGAAATGCTTTGTGGTAATGTGCAGACATCTTCTAGATGTTTGTGAAAGTTACTGAACACTCCTGTTACTGTTACCTATTTTATTTCATTTCCTTCTTTTAGAAGGAAGCATTTCCATGTGGTTTTATGCTTTGAGTGTGAAAAATGGTTTTCATACAAGCATTTAAAGTATTGTTTAGAATGGGAATAAGGCTTGATTTAACATTAGGGCTCAATTTTTTAAATTTCTCTCTATATGCTACATAAAATGACATCAAAATGGGTAAGCCAGTTAAGAATAGGCAAACAAAGTGATTTCTTGCAAAAATATACATACAGTGTGTTCATAAAGTTCCAGCACTCATATTTTTTTTTTTTTTTATCCAGTTTTATTTCCTATACAAACTGGATGGGTATTTATTATTTGTTGCACATACCTTTACACACCTGAAACCAATTTTGAATCCCATTTTTTAAAATTTTGCAGTCTCGAAGAACAATGAGCACACTTTTGTGTCAGCAAACATTTTGCACGCATTACTTTCTGACATCCCAGTTCACAGCAGCTGCTAGAAACAGTCACTATTTTTCTTCCAAACACATTATACATGTTGCACAACACTTTCCATATTAATTTTTTACACCAAGTGCTGAAAATGACCTCCATTTTCTTGTAAACAAAATTTCTCTCGAAGGTACATATTCCGTGACATCTTTTAATGTTGCTGGTGCTATTTTGGAATACAGTTAGAAAATGCGCCTTTGAGTTTTTCTAGTGCATGTGGGTTGCTACTGTACACTTTTCCCCTTAAATAACCACGCAGTAATATCAGCAACATCTTGCTGAAACCAACTGTTACGTTCATCCTCTTCCAGCATAGTGACGAACTGCTGTACAATATTGCTGTAGACGACACATCAATGTTTCCTCGAAGAAGGACCCAACAATCCTTTGCAATACCGCGCACTAAACACTGACTTGTTCTGAATGAAGTGCCTCTTCATGAAAGACATGCAGATTTTCAAATGCCCAAATTGTAATGTTCTGTGAGTTAATGTAGCCATGTAAGTGGAACCATGCCTCATCCACAAGAAAAATCTTATCCAGAATGGCTACATTGTTGCGTGTGAAAGAACAAAACCATTGGCAGCAATGTGGACATTTCCCTAGATCAGGTGGCCACAGCTCCTGGATGACTTTAACACAATATGGGTGCAGTTTGCCCACCTTAAGAGCTTTATATTTGGAGCCAATTGATGATCCAATTTGTTGTGCCAAACATCTTGCTGATTTTTGTGGCGAGGTAATACATTGTTACTCGATATCATGAACGAAATCTGTGACTATCTTGGATTTACCGCTTTGTCATTTATCATCCATGGAGTCTGTACCATGAAATTGACTCACAAGTTCATAAACAGTAATTTTACCTGCTGTTGGATCATTTGGAAATAGCCTTTTCCATTTCTCTAAACACCTTACTTAGGACCTGAACTCAAAGTATGCTACCAGGCATAGTGACACGTTGTACATGCATAAATCTTTGTCCCCGACTGTGATTCGTATGTCACTCCAAGCAACGCAAGAGCTACACTGACCTAAAATTAGTGCAGAGCCATTCTTCAAGGTTACAGCTATCCGTCATGCAAAGCTTGTCAACTGATACAGTCAAATACCATAGAGAAAATTTTTCAAAGGTTGAGTCTGGTGACTTTCTGAATGCTCTGTGTGTGCATGCATGTGTGTGTGTGTGTGCATGTGTGTATGCATGTGTGTGTGTGTGCATGTGTGTGTGCATGCATGCGTGTGTGTGTGTGTGTGCATGTGTGTGTGTGTTTTATTAATTTATTATACAGCATATTCCATTACATAGTGAGTAATACTATATGCTTGGGTGCACAGTTACATTAAATTTTGTTTTCACTATTGTATTACATATTATCACATTTCCTCGAGACGACTTACAATTATATAAACTAATATAAGTATTTGCATCCCACTTGACTATTTTACAGATTATCGAAGTTGATACTGTTTACAAATTTACTGAAACTTTTGGTGTGTTTTTGTATAAGTTCCTTTTTTTCTAGTGTCCAGCGTCCACCAGCCATTGTTATTGCTTTCTTTAGGTTTTCCCTTTCTTTGTCTAACACTCGAAGATTAAGTGGTCCACAGTTTGTTCTTTTTGGTTGCACTTACACATTGGATTGTCACTTATTTTAAATTGGTGGTACTACACTTTAGTTTTCCCGTGACTTGTTAACAATGACGTTAGATTTGATGTTAATTTTATTTTAGTTTTCATCCTGTCATTTATGTTGGGAAAATAGGATTTTGTAATTTCACCTTTTGATGTTTGTTGCCATTCTTGTTGTCATTTTTCCATACTTGAGCACTTTAGCCTGCTGATTACTTCACTTTTTGGTATTTTGTTGTAGGTTACTTCTAACACATTATCTTGTGCTGCTTCCTTTGCAAGTTGATCCGCTATTTCATTCCCATGATGTCCTACATGTGCCTTTATCCATCTTAGGTTAATCTTCCAATTCCTCTCTTGTAGTTTCCCAAGTCGATTCCGAATATTGTGTATTAATGCTTTGTGGATTTTAGAGTTATTGATGGAATACAATGTTACTTTACTATCAGTATATATTGTTACGGTTCTCTTTTCCTTTTTTATATCTTTTAATTCTTCAATGTTTTCTAGGGCTTTTATGATGGCTTGTTGTTCTGCCTGGTTGTTTGAGCAGTTATTGTCCAATGAGCAAGTTCATTATTGATGAATATTGCAACTCCTGATCCAACACCCATCTCGCTCTTGCTGCCATCTGTATATACTTCTAATGTGGATTCTGGTTTTCCTTCTCTGCCTTTGCTGAGTCTAATTGCTTTGGCAGGGTGTGGCCAATTCCTCAACTCTACATCATGATCTACAATCCAGCTCACATTCTCTTTTCCCTTCAAGATTCTATATAGTTGCACTGTTTCTTCTACTTTTATTGTAATTGGCAACATTCCAACTATGACACAAAGGGCTGCAGTGGAGGTAGTGCGAAAGGCCTTCGCCATTTTGATATTAATGGCGAAGGCCATTCGCACTACCTCCAGTGTGTGTGTGTGGGGGGGGGGGTGAAGTGGTCAAAATAACTCGAACACAAATAGACATATTTTCTGGTGTACAGCTAACTTCTGACAGCCAACCAACTGACATTTTTTGTTTATTGCAGACTTAGTGTCTCTCATTGTTACAGAAACAAACGTATATGTGAGTAGGGTGAAGGAAGCCTTGACTTCTAAAGGCAATTTGCGACCTAAGAGAAGAATTCAGAAGTGGACAGTATGCATATTATTTGCAAACCTACATTAGACATGTACTGGTCTACAAATGGCATGTTATCTGCTCCATGTTTTGGGGGAAATAATGGGTGAAATATGGGTGGTGTGGATCAATTATTACAAGCTATCCCTCTCTATGAAAAACAGTTAAGTGGTATAACAAGTTATTTTTACTCCAGTTCTATGTGACCCTACTCTAAATGGCTATTCTTAGAGTTTTCAAGATATACATTTTATTTGTTAGAAGATGTCTTAAATATATGTTTTAATGGGGTAGTTTGAACATCAAAAGTGTAAAAATTTAATGAAGCTTAGAGACAGTAAAGCACAAGTTTAAATAGAAGTGAATCGAGAAAATATTGACACATTACTTCACTCATACTGTTTTTCACAGGACGCTGTAAAAAACACAGTGAGTGAAGTAATGTGTCAGTATTTTCTCGATTCACTTTATTTTAGTTTGAACACGTTCACATTGCATTTTTGGAAGCTGCTGAACTTAAATATCCATTTGCTATTTAGCTGTCTTTTGTTTCCGAGTTATGCTTTTCTCAGACACTGATACAAATGTACTTGGGATGAATATATCCACAGAAAATGTATCCTTAGTTTTAATGTTCAACCAGGTAATTTGTAATGCAGCTGAGGAGTTAAGCAGTGTTGATGTTAATGACCTGCATCTATAAATTACTCCAGAATTTGCAGAAACTTGATATTTTTAGGGTAATGGCAAGCAACATGCACTGCTCTCTTAATTGGCTATGGAGTATCACCGTGACAATGATAGCTGAAAGCTTACATCTGCATTAAAAAGAAGGAAGTTATAGAAAAATGTTATGGAGAAAAACAAGGCTTTCCTATATTATACAGAACAAGATTAGTCTAGCCACTGAAAAAAATGAATGAATTCCTCTATTTCCTTTAAGTGGAACATAGGGCCTTCTGAACTGCACAACCTGGAGGATCAGAGGTTTCCTGATCAGAGAGATTCTGAGATTAATAATCAGTCCAATGGTAGAAGTTAAAGTACGAGAGTTTAGGTGGTAGGAAAGATGATGTAGCAATTGTTGGAATTCTGGCAGGGGAAACTAGAGGACCCAGAGAAAGCCTGCCCCAGCGCCATGTTGTCCACCACAAATCTCGCTTTGCGGTCGCTTGGGATTGAACCCGCTCCACCTTGGTGAGAGCCAAGCAGTCTTAACCACTCAACCATGGTGCGGCCCAATGAAAAAATACCAAGCATAATTTTAAGTTGTTGCATACTTCATGATGCAGTCATTAAATGCAAGTCTTGTTTTCATATTTTGCTGTTTCTTGGTAGTTTGCTGCTTGATGAATGTTAGGTTCAATTTTGCCAAAATTGCACACTTATTTTCAGTTAAAGCCAGGCATTTTTGTTTCTTAACATCTAGCAGTTATGCCTTGCAGATTTGTAGGATATCTCTGTATCAGTTTACAAATTCCAATATCATTTCACTCCTACTCCACTCCAGAGACTGATAGTTTTATTCACACCACCCAGGCATATCTCAAATACATACACTTTGCTATGAAAAGGCATACCATGCATTTTGAATAGTAATGATTTAATGTTTAATTCCTTTACAGAATAGTGGTATGTAACAGTGGTGGCTGGTGGATTAAATTATTGGTGGTGCACAAATGAAAAATAAAATACAGAGTAGTTGTGACTCACCTATTTATACAGGAACCCTGCTCTCCTCTCCTTATACCTGACGAATCTATCAATAACTTTTGCATTGAAGTTGCTGATCTTCATAAACTCCCTCTCAATTGAAAGCATTGCTAATGCCGACAATTGGTCCTGTGACATTGTGTATCTAAGGAAAGTTTGTACTCTTTTTAAAGTTGAGAAACAGCATTCTCGTTCAGCAGTACATGGAATTCATTTATTTATTCATTCATTCATTCATTCATTCTTTATTCATCCTTTTAAAACATATACATGTTTTTGGACACGTCATGGTTTCAAAGTATATGTACAAAACAAAGAAATAAAATGGTACAAGTTATTTACTATAGTACATCAATAATCATACATTATTATTTACAAATTTACTGTATTTACAGTTCTTTGTTTAAAAATTCATTTATTGAGTAGAAACATCCATTTATATAATATTTATATACAATATTTATACAATTCCTCTCGACTGTAAATTACAGTCATTTCTGTACAAATTTTTGTTCCAATGCTAAAAGGATAGAACCTTATTGTTCTAAGGGAATCCTCTAGAAGTGTCTTATCATAGTCGGAGAACTTTTCTTAATGAAACAAAGTCGAGGCTGCCAGATGCCCTGTAAAGTTAAATATGTCCTTTGCTTCTCTAAGAATAATGTCGCAGACTGCAAGAGCTTCTCTTCTTTTCACATCATGATCTTCTGTTCTTCTCCTCTTAATTGCAGTTTCTTGTGTTCAATATCCACACTATTTCTTACTTTTTGCACTTCCCTTTCAAATGCATTTAGCTGGGCAAGAGCAAATGTTGCATTGCAGTCTCGTTTCTGCAGCTGATTATACAAAATGTGCACATGAGGCACGATCTTGTGGAAGAAAGACAGCCAGAATACAAAATTATCATCTTTCAAATTGATCATAAACCCAGAAGCCTAAACAAGTGTGACATTGTTGTTAAACAGAGCTCTCTTCTAATCCTTGTTTCACGTAAGCTTGCCCAGTATCTCTTACTGGTCACGTGACCTAATCACCTCTCATTGGCTGCTGTTGTGGTAAAGACTGTCGTGCGGTAAAAATTAGTTCATTATTCAACATGGTGATATATCTGTATATAACTATATGTGTTGGAAGAGAATTGTCAAATTTATATTTTCGTAACTTTTAATTAAATATATTACGCAACGCAGTTGATTTATCTGAAATGCATGTTAATTCTTAAACGAAGTAAAGAGGAGGTTCCTTTGCTCTCAAGCATATGACACGATAGCACGTGCTTCAGCGGTACATATTTGTTTATATTACTTTTATCACTGACCTTGTTTTGAACTGGATTAGTCATATATCGGCATACGAAGGTTGTTGTGCCTAGTGCGAAAGCTAAATTATTTTATTGATCGTGTACTTATATGAATAACGGCAAAGTCTACCGCCAGTTTTTCGCTGAAGTATCGCAAGGGTAAATCATTACAAACAGGTGAAAAAAGAATTGTGGTGCATGTGTTTAATGCACTCACAGAGAAAAATCTGTCTTTGTCAGTGAGGAAGTTACAGGTGTGAATGTTAGATCCGTAGGAACATCGCGATGTGAAATTGAGAAAATAGGAAAACTTACCACTCCTGGCAAAAGCAGGAACAAACAAAGGTGCGTGCTCGGAGAAAATACGTGAAAAGTGCTGTGCGTCGTCATGTGTATAGTTTTTTCTTTAGAAACGAACTCCCTCACATAAATAACATTTCGTCTGCTGTAAATGAGGATGCAGATTCACCAAATTTCAGCAAATTGCTTATACAGCTGGGGTTTGTGAATGAAAAAAGAGACAAGAAAAATGTGCTAAAAAACAGAGGCGATATTGCTATGTGGCGAAGATGTTATTTAAGGACAGTCAGACTGTACCGAGATACAAGTAGCAAAATATACTACCTTGACCAGACTTGGGAGAATGAAGAACACACGAAAAGTAAGGTATGGCGTGACATGACTTTTAAGACTGAAAGACAAGCAGTTTTGCAAGGTATGTGTGCAGGTTTTAAAAAATCCCAGTGGAAAAGGCCGAAAACCTTTCATTATAAACTTGTTTCAGTTACATTGCTTAGTCATTTAATTTCAACTTGCTCATTTCATTATAAACTTGTATTTTTGCATGCCTTCACATCCTTATTGTATGATTTTATTTATCATCCCGGTAGTTATTATGACGTTTACTGCAGGTTTAAATGTGACGGGAAGGCACCGCCTTTGGCCTATGGCGCGAAAGCATTAGCCAATTTGGACGAGGGGGAAGGTAGTTGAACATGGAGTGATACATGTCAGCGGGGCAAGGTTATATGAAACTGAGTATAAATAACCTCCATGCATTTAATTAAATTCTCCCTGTGTTCGAAAATGGCGTGGTCTGTGAATGAAAATTCCATCATGTCGGAACAGAATGTGGCAATCGTTTCTGCACAACTTCATCAAGCACAGCTTTTCTTTGAGGATAATTTGAAAAAAATGTGTATATTCCTTGTAAATTGGCAAAAAATAGCTTCACACTGCTGTTTACTGATCCTGCATTCAGCATTATTAAATTAAGTTGATGTGCATGGCAGTGTATATAAGAGGCACAAGAATACTTCTTTTACAATTGCCTGAACGCTGTGTTTCCTACCTCCCATGATGGATGCACTTTCATAGGACTGTACGTTTATAAGTTTATTCGGGCACCTTGGCAGTTGCAGATCAAGTAATGACTGTGGCAAGAGATTCTGCATCATAACCAGCAGGTTGAACAAAACTCTAAAATCGTTCTACAGGCTTGTCATTCACAAGATATCTATAGATAATAACCATCTGACACACTAAGGAAACCTCAGTAGTTTCATCTGCAAATCTCCTTCATTATTTCCTCTTGGCATAACTCTAACATACATTGAAAAATTTCGTTTTGTATAGTTTTTGAGGTGCCCTTAAAAACAGTTGCTTTTTTTTCAGATGTCCCTTCAGGACACTATTGAGATCAGTGCTGAAATCTATTAGGCCTCGAAAGATACCAGGGTTTTGTGAGGTATCAGATTCATCATGACCTCTCAAAGCCAGCTCAAATGAGCCGCAAAACCATATAAAGTTACTATAATATTTAGGACATATCTATTCTGCATAACTTTATCGTTATGCAGCTGTATGTTCCTTTTGTATGCACTGTCCATTTGTGCGGCAATATTAATATTGCCATACATTGCTAAACTTAATGCATTTTTTATATGAGACAAAGAGGATTCATGCTTTTTAACACGGTCGTGCATGTGTTGTTTGTCTTTCATTCCTTGCTTCACTCAGGAATCGTCTCCTCCAAAGAGCAGGCATGGAAAATAGTATAAAGAGTTATTAACTTCACATCCACATAACCAGTCGTGCTTCTTGTACATGTCAGGGTTGAACTTTCTATTGAATGTTCAAGCTTTTGTCTTAATCGTTTGAGTTATATAAATGTTTGGCGTAGACCTACCCATTCGTTTTACTCAGATTTTTCTTCAGCACTCCGTTATGAAAAGGGCTTTTTCAATAAAGATTGCACAGTATTCATTCTATCATAATTTTAAAAATGCACAAAAATAACACCCACTATAAGCACTATAAATAAACTGTTAGAATACTCATCTTAACCTTAAACAAAGCTTTCTCAATGTTCTGCAAGCACGAAACCACACTATAAAACAAGCAGACACATAGATACAAACTAAGCAAAGCCTGAAGGTCATGTTATAGCCTTTGCTAGAAGTATTATGATTGGTTGGTGGTTGCTAGGAGCAGGCGAAGCTAGGTTGATAAACCTCTATTTAAGCAATGTATAAGAAGCCACTCCCATCTCTTCACCTTCCTGCAGCCCTGTTAGCCTACATTTGGCCAAACACTGAGGCTAGCACTTCGTAGTAAACCTAGCTGCTCCTGCAGCTAACATCTGTTTATTTCACCACTGTGGTCATGGGCAGCTACAGACGATAAGCGTAATTGAAACATGTTTGTATATAAAACAATGCAGACAAGTACAGCTTTAATGTGCAAAATGCACTGTTTTACATTCAAAATCAGTGGGTGTAGCGCAAACCTGTAACCTTATGGAGGAACCGCCCCTGGTATGTAATAAAATGACTGGCTATATGTTAAATCATCTTTCAAACTCAAGCTGAAATATTGTTAAAATATAAATGAAATTGATTCTATTTCTCTTGAAAGAAATGGAGTGTATGAGCATGTCTGATGTCGGTGTAAATGATTTTTCAGTTAATATTCATGTTTAGGGCAGAAGCATTGTGTGTAATGTATACTGTTTGTTTAAAAAAACCTCTCCAATCCAACCCATAAAATGGGTTATCGCCATCAAGGAAAGTTTTTAAGAGTTATTGCCAATACATACCTATGCTTGGTAACAGTGCTCATATATGACCTTTGGGCATCATTCACATACATAATTTTTGCATTTTAACATCATTTATATTAATGTCCATTACATGTACTATCTTTTAAAAAAGTAAATGTACACTTTTGTGGATCATTATCATTCAGGCATTCTGTGAGTAGAGTTTATGAAAGCTAAATCGGTCATGTTTATAAATGTATTATGTGATGATCACCATTTTAACCTGTTACTCCGAAGATTTCTTTGGCTGTATTAACCTAGTATGACAAAAAATTGAGTAAGTGTCACAAAGCAAGCAGCAATTTATATTGTAGCTGAGCTATTAACTACATAGCATTAGACAATATGCAAGAAAATAGAAATATGATTTTCACAGAACCAATATTTATGCTGTATGTAAAGCACACTATCAACTGCTTTCATAGCTCAGTGACAGAATGCATACCATGATAAGTGAAACCAGATTTAAGGTTTGAGACCCATCATGTGGTTATATTTTTATACCAAAATTTTTAAGTTGTTAAATGAATTAATGAGCTAATATACAACTGTTCTGCAACTAAGCTGTTACTACATGAAATCGCACAACATTAAAGAAAATGGAAAAAATGTAGAATTATGATTTTAATAGAAACAGCATCTACATTTATATATAAGCTGTTAATTCCTTTCTTGGAAGTGTTGAAAACAGTGTTGTTATATTATATTAAATTTAAATGGAGTCGATTAATGACACTAAACAACACTTTTAAATTTTTCCGGAACATGTTTCAGAGACTTTGCCTCCATCCTCAACCGGCCATTGACTGGTTTTCATTGATGTAGTTGACGATATTTTATCATAGGTATCCTCTGGTGGCAGTTCAAAGAACTTGCTGAACAAATCTTTCTGGGGGATGTCGAAATTGAATACTTTGTTCCCATTTTTTGCAATGAAGATTTGTTCCCATGTGGATAATTCTTGTTTTCCTGATGTATGTTTTAATACCTTTGGTTCTGGATTTATGTTGTGGCTTTTTTTTTCCAAAAATGTGTGGCAACTGCTGATTTTTCTAATTGTTTATATTTTATGTTCCTAAAGTGTTCCTTTGCTCTTGTTTCTAAATTTCTTTTGGTTTTTCCAATGTAAATTTGACTACAGTCATTGCATTCAATTTTATATATCCCAGATTTTTTGTTAGATGGAATGGCATCTTTGATGTTTGAGCAAATTAGGTTTTTTAAGGAGAAATGGCTGACTGGTGCTAGTTGAATGTTTTGTTTTTTGAAGATTTTTTTTGAATTTATCAAAGGCCCATGGATGTTAAGTGAATTTTTTGAAAATCATACTAGTTTCTGTAGCTGAGAAGGTTGTGGTTTCCTTTATTAGCTTCTTCTTCTTCTGCTTCTTCTTCTTTTTTTGTTGCTAAGTTCACTTTTTTATCTACTAATGATTTGGGAAAGTCATTTTTTTGTGCTATTTCAATAATTTTGTTGTATTCTGTTTTGTATTCTTCTGCTGTTAGAGGGATGTTGGCCAGTCTGTGTGCTAAACTATTAAAGATTGCCTGTTTGTGGGATCTTGGGTTGTAGCCATTAGCTTTTATGTAGTTTTTTATCTACTAATGATTTGGGAAAGTCATTTTTTTGTGCTATTTCAATAATTTTGTTGTATTCTGTTTTGTATTCTTCTGTTGTTAGAGGGATGTTGGCCAGTCTGTGTGCTAAACTATTAAAGATTGCCTGTTTGTGGGATCTTGGGTTGTAGCCATTAGCTTTTATGTAGTTGTTTGTCTGTGTTGGTTTTCTGTAAATGCCAAAATTTAGTGTGTTTTTACTTCTCATTATTTTTAGATCTAAAAATGGTAAATACTCGTCTTTTTCTATTTCTACAGTGAACTTTATGCTTTTTTCTTGGATATTTAAAAGTTTTAGTGCATCACTGATGTGTTTTTTTTGGTACTATTGCAAAGATGTCATCTACATATCATTACCAGAGTTTGATCATCCAAGGGAAACCTTTGGTGAACCTTATTTCTAATGCACTCATGTACAGATCAGCCAGGGTGATAGGGGGTTGCCCATTGCTAAACCTGAAATTTGGTGGAAATATTTTGTTTGAAACTGGAAGAAATTTTGTTCTATACATAATTTGGTTAGTTCGATGTAATCTGAAATTTAATATAATCGATATTGGAAAAACCAAAAGAAATTTAGAAACAAGAGCAAAGGAACACTTTAGGAACATAAAATATAAACAATTAGAAAAATCAGCAGTTGCCACGCATTTTTGGGGAAAAAAGCCACAACATAAATCCAGAACCAAAACTACTAAAACATACATCAAGAAAACAAGAACAATCCACATGGGAACAAATCTTCATTTCAAAAAATAGGAACAAAGTATTCTAATTTCGACATCCCCAAGAAAGATTTGTTCAACAAGTTCCTGGAAACAAGCACCTGAGGAGATCTATGACAAAATATCGTCAACTATACCAATGAGAACCAGTCGATGGCCTGTTGAGAATGGAGGCAAAGTCTCTGAAACATGTTCTGGAAGAATTTAAAAGTAAGTGTTGTTTAGTTTCATTAATCGATTCCCTTAAAATTTAATTTAATATAAGCTGTTGTTAAGTGTGCAGCTTATATATATATATGCTGTTTCTAAAATCATCATTCCACATGTTTTCCATTTTCTTTCATTTTGTATAATAGCATGTAGTAACAACTTAGCTGCAAGAGAATATTTGTAAATTAGCTTGTTAATGCATCTAACAATTTAGAAAACTTGGTACAGAAAATATAGCCACATGATGGGTCTCAAACCATGATGGGTCAACTCTTATTTCTCTTGTTACAGCATGCATTATGTTGCTAAGCTTAAGAGCAGTTGATATTGAATATTGGTTCTGTGAAAATCCGATTCCATTTGCATATTCTCAATGTTATGTAGTTAATAGCTCAGCTACAAGAGAATTGCTGCTTGCTTTGTGATATTTACTCAATTTTTTGTCATAAGGTTAATATACCCAAAGATACCTTCCAAGTAACAGGTTAAAATGGCAAATCACAACACAATGCATTTATAAACACGAATCATTTATAGAAATTTTACTATGTTGGAACACCACAGTGAAGCAAAACAAATATTAAATTATAAATGAGTCATGTGTTTTGCATAAGTGAAGCTGATGTGTAAAAAATATGACTCATCTATAAGTTAATGCATGATCAATTTAGTTTTCACATCCTCTATTCACAGTACACCTGAATGATACTAACCTGCAAAAGTGTACATTTACTTTCTTGAAAGATAGTACAAGTTCCTGACAGATTTAATATACACTGCCGTTTGTGAAAATTGCATCACCAAGAAAGAATTTCCCAAATAATTCCAAACTTGATGCAAGCAATAAGTGTTCAGGTTTGCAAAGAGGTGTGGTACACTTAGACCAAGCAGAACTCTGTTGTCAGTCCAACAAGGTCAGTGTTGCATCAAGTGCAGTCAGTGCAGAGCTGTCAAACAAGATGAAAGCAATAAAATGAGTGCCAGTATGCCTCATCGATGTCAAAGGGAACCATACCGACATATGAGTAAGTTCAAACAGGGCAGAATCATTGTCTCCGGAAAGCAGATTTGTCGTAAGCAGTGGATAGATGGAAGGTCATATGCAGCGAAGAGCAGGTACTGGACCATGGAAGATGACCACAACACAGGATGACAGCCATCTTCTCTGCATGGCCATAACTGACCATTCAGCTTTATCCATTGTTGGTTTGACACTGGAGTACTGCAACAGATGTGAACGTGTTTGCATCAACAGTTTGTCGCCATCTGCTGCAGGTTGGACATACTTCAGCTTACGTTGCCTAGAAACCACAATCTCCTCCAACTGCAATGGGCATGTGAGCACTGTCACTGGGGTACTGTGTGGTAAAAGGTAGTCTTTTTGAATGAGTCTCATTTCAAAATGTCCTACAGTGATGGCCACATAAGTGTCCAGCGGCACCATGGAGGCCTGCATTGTTGAGTACCATAGTGGACAAATGCCAGGTATGATGGTTTGGGGCACTATTGGTTACAACCGATCTTGCCTCTGAATTTAGGAACTTTGAACAACTGGTACAGTAAGGTACTCCTCCTGCTTCGGGCATCTCCGGAGGCCACATTTCAGCAGGATAATGCCCGTTCACATATTGCGAGGAATGTACAAGTCTTCAAAGAGTGACTGTTCCTTGGCCTGCATGTTTGCCTAACATTTCGCCCATTGAACATGTCTGGGGTAATATGGTTTGTCAGCACCTGGTGCATCAGTTCTCTAGTATCCAATGTTACAGATTTGTGGGCTCAAATACAAACTGTGTAGAGGAAAATGCCCCTGGAACTTACTCAACACCTTTTTGGTTCAATGCCACTGATTATAGCAGCTTTAATTGCAGTGCATGGAGGCCACACCAAATATTAAAAGGTCATGTATAGATTTGAAAAGTGTATCATTTGTTACTTGTCATGTTTCTGATCTATGATATTAAATTTATTGCATTCATGTGTTTCCCTCTTGGTGTTGCAGTTTTCACAAATGGCAGTGTACATCACTATTCCTGATATCCAAGGTCTTAAACTAACCATTGTGGATTGCTAGAAGTACATATGACATGTACATCTATGACATATTGGTTAAGATCAAAGATGATCTACATGATCATAAAACTAGAAATGGAATACATAAATAAGAGGCAAGGAATAATAATGTAATTGATATGCCATACCATAGATTGCAAAAAACATACAACCACAAAGTAATTGGTATAAAAGTTTTCAATGCGCTTCCACAAGAAATAAGGAGTTTGAATATTCTAGCATTTAAAAATAGATTGTACAAATGGCTGATAAGAAATCCGTTTTATTGTTTGCACGAGTTTTATGAACAACACAAGAGGGAATTGTAAATTGTATTCTTAAGTATTGTGTGTGTGTGTGTGCATGCACGCATCCATGTCTATGAGTAATGTGCTTATGTATATAATAGTTTATATTTATATTCTGGATGTCGAAGTCTATTGTAATTGTTTGTAATTACCAAATGACAAATAAACATTAAACATTATGACAGTAAAGTACTTGCAATATGGTGTTATCTTAAAGTCTTTTGACTGTAATAAAGTTAAATATGCTTTGTTACAGACAGTGGGTACATTGGAAGAAATTGCTATGCCTCAGAATGGTATTTATCATGTTGGCATTGCAGCATTGAGCAAAGCATTCACAAGAAATCCAAACCTACGAGTGTTAAATCTGAATGACAACACAGTAACGCCTAAGGGTGCTCAAGCAGTAGCCGATGCCTTGCCATCATTACAGAAGTTGGAAGAAATAAATTTTGGTGACTGTTTGTTGAAGACTAAGGGTGCCATTCTGTTGGCGCAGGCATTGAGTGAAGGACACAAGGAACTTAAGGTAAATCATATTGCTAGTATCTGTTTTTGGGTAGTAATTCTTGATTATAATCTATTCGCTGTTAGAATAAAGTATTACTCTGCATTCCCAAATGAGTTCCATCTCTAGTACATCATTGGTTAACTTAACATCTGCACGCGTGCACATAAATGGCAATGCTGTCACCGGAGTTTAACTGCTGCCTTTGTTGTTACATCAACTAGTGCATTTTTTAACTTTTGATAGTCCTTGTTCTTACTGTAATCACTTTGTTAGTTCTATAACAACTTGAATGGTTTATTTAAAGCAGGTAAAGCAAGAAGCTTAATGAACTGCGAATCTATATTGTGGAAGAATACCAGAGCATTAAAACCCACCAGCCAGTGCATTTCATTTCCAGCTTCTTTGACATTTACTTTATTCTTATAACAAACAGATTTATAGAGTAGCTGCAAAACAGGAATGAACATAAGGCAAAGATAGAGGTGGCTGGTGTTTTGCTGACTAGCCACTGAGGTGAATGTGACGTAGAGTTCAGCACATGAACTGTTTCACTTTGCAGAACCCTCAGTTAGTTTCTTTGTATGCTCAAAAATACTAATTGCAAATTATTTTGTTCTCATGTCAGAGAGCCATTTTTTCTGAGAATGATTGTGCAAACCTCTCTTTGTTACAGAAACCCCTCAAAATTGCAGAAAGATAAGGCCTGAACCAAAAGAATCAGTAATGGTCTATGAAGAAAACGACACATGCTGATACTTTTTGTAACTTGTATTTAGTAAAGTGGTGATCTTTTAAGAGTGCAAACTTTCTTTTCAAAGTTATTAAATATGTCGCTTAGTAAGCCTTGCACTAGTGTGCTTAGTAGTGACTGCAACTCAACTCGTAATATTTTAAATTGGCACGCTAGAAATAGCTTTCATGAGTATTCGTTTTTGAAACTGCTGTCAGTTAAAGATGTTTACAAATATATAAATTTTGCACAGTGTTGAGAATTAATTATGCAAGAGTGCCCTTTCTGTGGTGAACATAGAGAAGCCAAGCAGTTCACTAAATTAGAAGTTCCCATATTTAGGTATTTTGGAAAATATTGAGCAGTAAGAAAACGTGCTACCAACTTTTTTCAGAAGTTTTTTATGTAGAACAATTTATGATGTACAAGACAAGGGCAAATATCCAAATGCAAAAGGCTGAACAACTTAATGAGGGGTAAAATATATATGTAATATATGTAATATGTAATATTTATTGAGGTACTAAGCTTTTACAATTTTTGGACTGCCCTCTGTTTTGGCCCAGGCCACTGCTACACAGGACAGTCCATTAAGTATGTTTACAGACATGTTACAATATGTATTATTACAGAATAGTCACTTATTATTCCTTCTCTCTTTTTACAGTCCACACCCACTTGTTTTTAACCTTACTTAAAAACTGACCTACGTTATTATAATTTTTACTTAAAACCTTGATTAAGCTGATTCTCCTATTCATTTTTGATATTTGACATTCTTTCCTCCACATCTCTGTTTCCTTACAATCAAACAATATATGTTTTATATCCTCTTTATCTCCACACAATGGGCACTCGTCTTGTGGGTATCCATTTCTTTGACCTCTTAATCTCCATATCCCTGCTCTTAACCATGCTAACCTCTTTCTTTCTTCACTGTTAGTGCTATCTATATACCTCTCCCTCCCCCAACTATTTTTCAATTGAATATAGAAAACAAGTGATCTCTTCTCTGTTATTTGACTAAACAGTTTCTGGATCTCCATGTCTTCAAATCTTATTCTAGCCCCTTTCCAAAAACCTTTATAATTAGTTTCTCTCTTTCTCCAAATATCACCCATACCATTATTTTCCAAATTATTTCGTAAATTACTTACCCATCCTTTATTTGGTAAACTTAGTTCTTGATACTTCAAGCATTGTTTCAGTATATTGCCCTCCTCTAAATTCAATATCCTATACCAATATTTTAGTGCCCTTTCTATAACTAACCCTTTTCTTGGAACTCTCCCCATTTCAATTAGAGCTACTTCATTTGCAGTTGATATTGGCAGCCCTAGAACTTCCTTACAAAACCCCCTGTGTACATAATCTAAAACTTCCCATCCCTTTTCTAGCCCCCACATCTCAATACCATATAGCATTCGTGCCTCAACCACCGAATTATATACCCTTTCTAACCATTTCATTTCCATTTCAGGTGTTTTATCTGCTCTTTCTATTTTTATTCTCATTTCTTCCATGTCTGCCTGAATCCTTTGAATTTCTCTTCCAACTTCATCTTTAATTTCCTTCGCTATCTTATCCAGATTATTCGTTATCCTTTGCTCCATACCATCCATTTTGCTGATTTTCTCCACCAGTTCTGCTAGGATTCCCTGTATTTGCTCTGGGCCTGGGTTTTGCTCAATTCCAGCTATCAGTAACATCATTAGAATTATGATTATCAATAGTAATCCCTCCATCTTACTGCCTTCCATTCCTTTTTTTTTGGAATAATATTTGCCTGAAGAGTCCAATTCTTGCTCTGTAAACTGTGATTCCTACACCCATTGCTGGTTGAGTCACTTTTGCTCTCACACCTCAGGAGCACACTGTCACACGTCCTCCTCCTTCCACTGCTCACTTAGTACTCCGGGGTAAAATAGAATATACAGGTTCTCAGTCTTCTATGTATAACATTCTGAAATCTCTTGAGTTCATTTATAGGAGAAAAAATGATGGTCACAAATTTCTGCTTGAAAGAAGTGATATTGTTGCTGCAAAATTAAAATTTCTGCTCAAAACTCACAATGTTAAAAGTACAGTTGATTCCAGTCCCATCTTTTATTTGGATGAAACCAGGCTTAATCAAAATCATTGCAAGAACTATGTTTGAACAGTTTGGGTTTTCTGTTTTTCATACTATTCTTTATGTGGAATTTAAGGATATGTTTGTATTATAACTGCAACACATCAGAGTGATAATTGAGCTCAGTTTACCAGCTAGGCGGTTTCATCGAGACAGACAGATATGCTCAATTTCTTCTCGAGCAGCAAGCCAGGTGAAAAGACGATTAGAAATTGACGTTTCGGGAGTGTGCATCTCTCCCATCATCAGGATATTTATTAAATGTTATAACCACAAATGAAATACTGTATATAACACAAATATAAACAAAGACGAAACACTATCAAAATTTGCTTTACTGAACAAAAGACTGTTCAGTAAATTAAATGCCAGGTCAGGAGATGGTGTGATTATAGAAAATGAATTGGGTCAAAGAAATGTAACTACTTAACTTGATTATCAAGCTGTATTGGTCTTTGCTTCTTAAATCGGCAAATTTCCATTTTTATGGCCAGTTTCCAAGAGGAGCTGAACTGAAATCCAGTATCACGATTAAGCGTGCTCCTTTCAGAGGAAATGGCCAAAGCCTCCTTAATTCTCCACTCCCAGTAACTGTTGCATATTGCCAAGATGGTCGTCTCCCGAAAATTGGCTCTGTGGTCATATCAAAACAATGCTCTGTCAGCCCAGACTTCTCAGGTTATATTAAACGAATGCTCTGTTCATGTTCGATTATTCTGGTAGTGATGGTCCTTCGGTTTGTCCTATATACGGTGTCCCACATTCACAGGGAATGCAGGTACACTCTAAGAACTTGGAAGTCCAGTTTGTCTTTCACTGGTCTCAACAGATGTTTAATCTTCGGAGGTGGCTTGTGGCTGATGTAGTTGGCGAGAATTCTGCTGATTCTGCCAGATAGATTGCCGGTAAATGGGATGCAGGCTGTAGTGGTAGGCTTATTTGATGCTTGCTGTATTACAGGTTTCCCTTTCCTAGCTTTGGTGATCGAGGCTTTGTCATATTCAGGCCTCCTAGAATGTATGGTCTTCCGAAGATCCAGAAACCGGCATTCCTTTATGCCCAATTGTGGACTCCAGGAGCAGCCCTACATATCGGCTGGCACGTCACCTGGCTGATCTGTTACAACCTCTGGGAGGGGATTGCCCACATCATGTGAATAACTCCACACAGTTTGTAGATACACTTAAGAGCATTACCATTGGCCCCTCTGATCTTCTTGTCAGCTTTGATGTGGTTTCTCTATTTACAAGAGTACCCCTTCAGGAAGCCATCCAACTTCTGAAGTAGCATTTTCCGGCTGATACCACAGAGCTCTTCCGACATACCCTGACATCCACTTTCTTTTTTGTTTGGTGGTACTTTCTATGAACAAGTAGACAGTAGCAATGGGCTCCTCTTTGTGACCAGTTATAGCTAATTTCTATATGGAACACCTAGAACATGAAAGACTTGCCACAGCTCCACTTAAACCATCTCATTTCTATAGATACGTGGACGACACTTTTGTAATTTGGCCACATGGATTAGACACTTTGCTTAGCTTTCTTGCGCATCTTAACAGCCTTCGACCTCAAAAACAGTTTACCATGAAAGTTGAGAAGGATGGAACTCTTCCATTCCTGGACATTCTTATTTAAAAAAACAGCAACCGTACATGGGGCATGCTGTATACCGCAAACCTACACACACCGATCTCTATCTGAACGCTCATAGTTTCCATAATAAGTCTCAACAACTGGGAGTTCTCAATACACTGGCCCACTGAGCTTTGTCTATCTCTTATCCCAGCAACTTAAAACAGGAATTACAACACCTGAGACTCACTTTCCATCAAAACGGCTACTCCGAATATGACATTGAAGCCTCAATCGCCAAAGCTAGGAAAGGGAAACCTGTAATACAGCAAGCGTCAGATAAGCCTACCACTACGGCCTGCATCCTGTTTACCGGCAATCTATCCGGCAGAATCAGCAGAATTCTTGCCAAATACAACATCAGGACCATCCACAAGCCACCGCTGAAGATTATGCATCTGTTGAGACCAGTGAAAGACAAACTGGACTTCCAAATTCTGGGAGTATACCGCATTCCCTGTGAATGTGGGACACCGTATATAGGACAAACCAAAGGACCATTGCTACCAGAATAATCTAACTTGAATGAAGCATTCGTTTAATGCAACCTGAGAAGTCTGGGCTGGCAGAGCATTGTTTTGATAATGGCCATAGAGTCAATTTTCGTGAGATGACCATCTTGGCAATATGCAACAGTTACTGGGAGCGGAGAATTAACCCATTCACATCATTTGATGAACAGGGCTCGTCATGAGCCATTTTGGCATTTGAATCGTATGACGAGCTTAGCTCGCATGCTGCAATGCTCCATAAAATTCCAAGTAGTTTACGTCCCTTCTCATAGATGTCATATGTACACCTCTAGAATGAATCACTGATATGCGATGTTTGTAATTTTGCTGACTGTAACGTCAGCAGCTGTGTTTAAACTAAGCAAAAACAATTTTATTTTAGTGTTATTTCCCTTGCCTCAGTAGCAATCATGGCTGCAAGGAAAGTTCACGCGGATGACGAAGACGGTTTAAGAAAATTGATACAAAGTGTTTTAGACAGTGACAGTGAATGTGGCGACTTTTCAGAGTATGAAACAGAACCTGAAGAAGTTTCTAGTGACAGTGAAGATGAATTTTATGAAGAAAGCAGCGAGGAAAGTAACAATGAAAGCAGTCATGACGCGCCAGGCACTTCGAAACGTGTTTGCATCACAACGCAGAAAAATCAGTGTGACTGGATTTGGACTAAAACTGACAATCCCATTCTCTACCTGTTTACGGCAAATAGTAGTGTTTGTAAAGCCTTACTGGACAAGTATTCGCCAGAGATGCCCTCTGCACTTTCAATATTCTCGGAATACATTGAACCCTTATTCGACAAAATATGTGACGAAACAAATGCTTACGCAACAAGGCAGTTGAACAATTCCAACAGAAAAGTGTTGAAAGACGATGATGACAAATGGTGTAGCACTACGGCAGATGAAGTTAGGGCCTATATAGCTTTAGTTATTCTGATGTCTTAAGTGCGAAAATCATGTATTCAATTGTACTGGAGCAAAAACTGATGCCTTGACACTCCAGTTTTTCGTGAAACAATGAGTAGGGAGAGATTCAAATTGATTTCCCGTTTCTTACATTTCACGGATGACAACAAAGAAAACCAATGTGATAACTAAAAAAAAATTAGACCTATAATACAGCACTTCTCTTCCAAATTTTCCGAATTATATCACCCATGTCAGGATATTGCTCTAGATGAAAGTCTAATAAAATTCAGGGGCTGTCTTTCATTTGTGCAGTGTAATAGATCCAAACGAGCAAGATTTGGCTTAAAAGTTTACAAAACTTGTAAATCTAGTTCAGGTTATTGCCTTTATTTCAGAATCTATGTAGGTGAAGATGTAGTAGATTCTAGTCTTCCTGCCAGTACCAATGTAGTGCTCAGTATGTGTGAACCATTATTGAACCGAGGTCACACATTATTTTTAGATAGTTGGTATTCCTCTCCGAATTTATTTAGAAGACTTACTGAGAAACAAACGCAATTGGGACTGTAAAACTTAATCGGAAAGATATGCTGTGCAATATCTGCACAAATAAACTAAAGCATGGGGAGCATGAGATATGGAGTGCCAAAAATATTGTATGTGTGAGGTGGAGAGATAATAAGGATGTTTATTTTCTCTCCACTAAACACAGACATCACGGAGACGGGAAAAGTGAAAAGAAAACGAGGTCAAACACCAAGAGAGAAGGTCCAAAAACCGAAATGTGCCCTTGAATACCAGAAGGGGATGGGAGGTGTTGATTTACAGGACCAAGTGACAGCTCTGTTTCCCATAATGCGACGCACAGTGAAGGGGTATAGGAAAATATTTTTCTATCTTGATATATGTATTTACAACTCCTTCATTGTGTATTACGAGATGACAGGAAAGAAGAAGACAAGTTATGCAGACTTCAGAACAACAATTGCGCAACAGCTACTGGAATCCGTGCACCTGCCTGAGTATTCGGTTCGAGGTCGACCTTCTTCCAGCACAACCCCTTTGAGACTACAGGCAAAATCATGGGCTCACTTCCCTATGCACATTCCCTCAGCTGAAAAAAAAAGAGAAAAGTGACCAAAAGGTGTGTCGTGTGCTACAGTAGGGGTAAACGTAGTGAAAGTATGTGGCAGTGTAAAAAGTGGTGTTGCTCTTCATTTAGAGGATTGTTTTGAGATTTATCACACACAGCAGCAGTAATAAAACAACACTACTGGTGAGTTTATGCCTTTAGTATTGTGCATGCAAATTTTCAGCAAAAAATAATTATTGGTTGTTTTTAAATGATTTTTTAAGCATTAAGCTGTCACCACCCTCAGAGCTTGGGAATTTAAATCTGATTTCTTGGTTAGTTGCCCAGGCATTTAAATGTGACGCAATTGGGTTAAGGAGGCTTTGGCCATTTCCTCTGAAAGGAGCACGCTTAATCGTAATGCCGGATTTCAGTTCAACTCCTCTTGGAAACCGGCCTTAAAAATGGAAATCTGCCAATTTAAGAAGCAAAGATCAATACAGCTTGATAATAAAGTTAGGTAGTTACATCTTTGACCCAATTAATTTTCTATACTCACGCCATCTCCTGACCTGGTATTTAATTTACTGAACAGTCTTGTTCAGTAATGCAAATTTTGGTAGTGTTTCGTCTTTGTTTATATTTGTGTTATGTTCAGTGTTTCATTTGAGGTTATAAAATTTAATAAATATCCTGATGATGGGAGAGATGCACACTCCCGAAACGTCGATTTCTAATCATCTTTTCACCTGACTTGCTGCCCGAGAAGAAATTGAGCAAATTCATCGCCAGGAAAGCTTCAGGTCTTATTTGAAAGACAGATATATCTTCCATCACTCTCAATTTGGAACTGGCAATGCCAAGAGAGCACCACCATTGTATTCGCTAAGCCCATGTTCATTGTTATTTTGTAGCTACTCTAATGCTTACATTGCTGTACAAGTTCTTGGTTTTTTTTAACATTGTTTTAATAAAGCATTAAGTTCCAGGTCCTGTGCTAGTATTCAAAGCTGTTGCGATAATCAATCTTGTCTTCTCTTCTCATTTTAGCTTTTGCAAACTCAAGCCCATAACTTTCTTACAAAATTCCTATGTACTGAGTCCAATTTTCTGTATGTTTCAAGTTGCTGTAATTCACTATTGTAAGCATTTAAGCCTTATCCACGTAGTTATTTACTCATACTCGCTAACTTTTATGGTTTGACTATAAAATGTACAGGAAGTGGCCTTTCTAAAACTTTGGCAAAAGGATATGTTTTTATATCTTGTGGGCAGATTCAAAGGATTTTCGCCATGAGTATAATAAATTAAATGTAATTGCATGATATTGTATCTCAAGATAAAGACTGAATGTACCACTTCAATTTTGAGACATTGTTATGATAGGCCAGAGTCTGTTGTAATCATCCCTCTTCCTTCATTGGGCTGTAACAAGACATGGTAAGCAAAATTTCAGTACACCACTAGTACCTGATGTGTAGTAAAAGGATGCAAACATTCATGAATTAATGAGGTGTATTATAAAGTTCCCTCATTTAAATTGCTTATCTTATTTACAGCATATTGCTGCTAGATATAAATTTACCTTATTTTGCGGCAGCCTTTGCACAATTCATGTAACGAAGTATAAAATATAGACTAGAAATCTGTGTATAGCTTTGTTCTTTGCTATTTAATACATGTTTGTGATACCATAAAGGCTTTCATCACATGTAACTAATACAAAACATTAATAGGTCTTAAAGGATTCTTATGAAATACAGTTCCTTTTAATTTTGCTTGTAATGTTTGTACATTTATTGCACTGTATGTTTTAGGCATCCTAAATTTCAGGTGTTCACAAAATTATTACATGTTACGGATAAGGAAAAGTTTTGCTGGTTTCATTTTCAGGAAGTTGGCAAATATGTTTTATCATTCCTTTCTTGGAAGTGTTGAAAACAGTGTTGTTATGATAAATTAACTTTAAAGAGAGTCGATTAAAGACACTAGACAACACTTACTTTTAAATTTTTCCGGAACATGTTTCTGAGCCGGCCGATGATAAAGCCTCAGAAACATGTTCCGGAAAAATTTAAAAGTAAGTGTTGTCTAGTGTCTTTAATCGACTCTCTTTAAAGTTAATGTTTTATCATACCCAAACATTGTACTTCCACTATGTTTAATTTGGAGAAATTTAGTAACAGTGACATCAAAATTAATTGAAAAAAACTATTTGTAGTCGGTTTTCAACACTTCGTCACTTATCTTTTTATATTATGAAGGTACTAGTTTTGGAAGCCCTTATGTCCGTTTTCAACCTCAGTCCAACTATCATCTGTAGTCGTCTGCTGTCTTCTCTATGGTGGTGGAACTATGAACTTCCTTGTCAAATTATCTACTGGTGGAATTTCAAAGTTCATAAGTTTGTCCTTATTTTTCCATATGAATATGTTCTTCCACGTTGCCAATTTGTTTTGGTTTATCTCCCCTTTTAGTAATTTTGGATTTGTGTTAGTGTCATGGTTTTTATTCCAAAAATGAAATGCTACTGCTGGCTTATCTTTTTGTTTCAATTTCATGTTTCTAAAATGATCTTTGACTCTGTGTTTTAGCTTTTAGCAGAAGAAAATAGATACAATAAAAGTCTGGTATTTAAGAAAATGAAAAAAGGCTAAACTAAAGAAAACTATTAAGAAAGCAACCACATTCATTCAAGAAAAAGAAAGCAACAGCATATTCAGTGGACTCACATACCACTCAAAAACATTTAATAAATTCAAAAAGATTTTTAAGGAACAAAATTTCATCTTGGCAGCTACAAATAGATACTCAGTATTAAAATAGTTAAATTAAAAAACAAAAGATGAAATCCCAACAATTAATAGATCGGAATATAACAAGTTGTAAGGTTTATGAAAAATTCTACATAGGTCAAACTAAAAGGAACCTAAAATCCAGAGTCAAAGAGCACTTTAGAAACATCAAATATAAACAAAATGATTAGCCAGCTGTAGCATTTCATTTTTGGAACAAAATCTATGACATTGACCCAAATCCAAAATTACTAAAGGGGGCGATAAACCAAACTAAACTGACAACCTGGAAGAACATATTCATATGGGAAAATAAGGACCAAGAAATAAGGAAATAAGACCAATGAAATTTGAAATTCCACCAGTAGATAATTTGACAAAAAAGTTCATAGTTCCACCACCAGAGAGAAGAGAGCAGATGACAACAGACAATAGTTGGATCAGGGTACCACGCTACCCACCTCGGTAGCGTGGTGGTAACGTGTCTGCCTCACGTTCAAGAGGTTCCAAGTTCGAAGCTCAGTCAGGGTGAGTTACCTGGTTATGGTTATTTCCAGGTTTTTCCCTTATCCTGAAAGACGAATGTTGGTAACTCTAAGCTCTATGGACCCTGGACTCGTTTGAGCATCATTTCACCCAAATCCATTCATCGTCCGATATGACTTTACATTGGAGGACGTAAATTACCCAAAAAAAAAAAAAAGTGTTGAAAATAGATGCAACAGCTTCCAAAACTAGTTTCTCAGTAATATAAACATGTAGGTTACAAAGTGTTAAAAACCGACTAAAATTGTTTTTTCAACTGTACTTCCATCTTGTATTATGGACATCCTTTAACTGCTGACATAGCTACTTTGACATCTGCAGATGTTAATTTCTTTTGTTTCTCCCATTTCTTCACCTAATTTAATTTCTGAGTAAAAGAAGGCGAGTCTAAGCCAGTAACATCTGTAGACCACATCTACAAGGTACTGGGTTCAAATCCATTCAGCCAACCAATCTGACTAATGTAATTTCATAGTTACCAAGGCAAACAGCAGATGACGTTTTGTTCTAGACGTTCTCGGGCTTCGAGCCAGGTAAGCAGATGTTGTGACATCGACGTTTCGGGAGCGTGCATCTCTCCCATCATCAGGATGTTGAATGACTTAGGGGTGGGGTGACCCATATATATACTGGTCGCCAAGGAAAATGACGCGGACAGATCATCGAGCGGACTATCGATGGTGTAATGTGACTGACCTCTCAGAAAACACTGTTGCTCTGGTCGCCCCACCCCTAAGTCATTCAACATCCTGATGATGGGAGAGATGCACGCTCCCGAAACGTCGATGTCACAACATCTGCTTACCTGGCTCGAAGCCCGAGAATGTCTAGAACATATATGCCGCCAGGAAAGATTCAGCTCATAGATCATATGTTATACCATGACCCAAAGCTAGCCTTAAGCCTAAAACAATAGTAAAAATTAAAAAGATGTAACATTGTCCTATTTTTACAGATAATTAACACAAGTAGACTCGATGTTACTTTAATGTGATCTGTGTACCACATGTAGAAGCAGAGGTACAGTTGCCTGGCACTAAGTTCCCTATTGACACATGACAAAGCGAGGTAATGTACGGGCAAGTCAAGGCTAACTGTTCACTACATGCTGATTCACAAGGTATCTCTCAACAGATTCATCAGAATATGACCACCTAATTAAAGTGATGTAAAATTAATAAAGAAAAAAGTGACATTTGTTAGGTGACAAGTATATCAAAAAGTGTTTTTAAAGGTTGACAAAATTTATAACTTACAAATATTACATCCAATTTTTAAAACTTTCACTTCTAACTTTAACTGCTTTTGGGATCATTTTGACCCATTTAATTTGTAGTACTCAATTTCCACCAAGAATACTGTTGCAGCATCTCCCATTGTTAATGTTTTTGGCATTGCCTATTGCTGCATTATATACATTTCTTTGGCTTGTTTGTTAACATTTTTGTTCTGTGTATGTGGTGTTTGAAATACATTTTACATAACCAAATATAGCATAGATTAGTTGTGCAAGTTGGCTTCAGAAGAAAGCTATATAAATGTCAAATTTCTGACAAGAGTTAAGGTACTTGCAAAGTAAATAAAGCCTGCCTCGGTAGCGTAGATGGTAGCGTGTCTGCCTCACGTTCAAGATATCCCAAGTTCGAATCTTGGTCAGGGTGAGTGGATAAGTTTTTTCTGGGGTTTTCCCTTATCCTTAAAGACGAATGTTGGGTAACTCTAAGCTGTGTGGACCCCGTACTCATTTGAGCATCATTTCACCCATTTCATTCATCATCCGATGTGACTTGAATTGGAGGATGTAAATTACACACAAAAAAAGTAAATAAAAAGAAAAGTTACTACCAAATAATGAAGTGTAGCAGTAATAAACAAACCCAAAGTGAAATGGTATTAGCAAATTTCTTTCTGGGAAATGGGCTAGTAAAGCAGTGAAAGTTTTTTTGTGGAATGTCTGAATTCCTTAGAATAAAAGAACAAATAGTGATCATTTATATGAAAAAATTGTTCGATTTTATATTAAAAGCTATTATAGCAAACCCATGGGATACTCAGAAGTTGAAATACATCTATTACCAATTTCTGTGTTCACACCTACGTTATTATGCTTTCTTTACATTATTAACCATTTTCAGTTACTAAATAAAAGGTAATAACTCAGCAGCTGTTAAAGCTAGTTATTATGTTTTATCATAATTAACTTTTGCAAAATTGCTTAAAATACCTACTTTAGGTTGAAATGTCCCCTACAGCACTTTCAGGTATACAATTTATGTGGCACTTCTTGTGGTAAACAGTAGAGATTTTGGATGTATTTGGAATTTTTTAAATTTAGGTTTTTAATTTGTGAAGCTGTTTAGATACATGCAAGGTAATTAATGTGATTCTTGTTTGTCCGCAGGAATTACATTTAGATTCTAATGACATTGGTGCAAAGGGTGGTTTGGAGCTGGCAAAAGCAATGAGGAACAAGAACAGTCTAAAGAACCTTATTCTCGGAGGCAATCTTTTTGGGGAGTCAGGGCGAAGAGAACTGCAGTCTGAATTGAAGGCCAGTGGACATCTTGAGACACTGGGTAGTCTCAGGTTTGTATTACATCCATAATGTTCAGATTGGAATGTTAATTCTTAAAACACCGGTTTCACCACTAATGAATTTTGACCATCTTTTGGAAATTATTTCTCATTTGCATGTTACATACTTTTAGTAGTGATTACAACTAAAATAGGAGATCAGTGTACAGTGTCCCCCCCAGGGGCCTACTTCGGTAGGTACAGGTTTGGCGCACCCGCGCTCCCGAGCCAACAGTCTCCCTCGTGTGGGCTCCTCTTCGTGGTTGAGGGAGACGGTCAACAGGCCCACCCACATGTAGGCCGTGCGTGGAGATCCGTGGAGAAGGTTTTTAGATTCTTGTCTAGTTTAGAGTTTAGGATTTAGTGAACGAAATTTTTAGTAGGTTTTGATTGATGTTTTTTATGTACGTGTATTTTTAATAGGTTTTGTTACACTTGTATAGTTTTTAGAAAGTTTTATATCTGGCTTTTGCCATGACTAGTTTTTTAAAGGGCGCTGATGACCGCCGTAGTTGAGCGCCCTTTTATATATATATATATATATATATATATATATATATATATAAGGGCGCTCAACTACTTGCTGTCACCAGAAATGATGAAAGAAATGTAACTGAGGAGTACGTTACTGAGTGAATTTTGTAATAATATATACGAAACAACACTTTCACTTTGCTGAATCCAGTGATATCCTTGTAAACCCTAAGTTGCTGTTGCATAATTAATACTAAGCATTCTGCTTTCGTTATATACTCCATCTTATATGCCTAACCTTTTGCTTCTCTACCACCTTTATGGTCAGTAAAACTATGTGAAGAGCTGTTTTGAGTCTTGTAATAAGGGCTCTCTAAAATGTTGTTCGCAACCCTCCCAAATGGTCTATTACCCTCTTCTTGGGACGAAGGTGGAAGTTGTTCCATGAAAGGATTGTCTAGGCCTATTTTTCATTGAAGACATCAGCATATTGTTTCTGTTGTGATGGTAGAATGATTGAGTGAGGTGTACAGATATTGAAGTACATTAAATGCTGCAAATAGAGGTTATTTCAAATAAGCAATATCATAACTTAAAATATTTTTAAAGATTTCTATGTTTTCTAAGACTATGGTAAGTTTTGAATACTTTCAAACATATATTTATTATAATTGTTATATGGTCTTACAAGCTTGCACACTTTTATTGGTGATTGATGTTCATTGTCCACATGTTATTTTGCTCTATGGGAGCATAAATAGCAGGAAGGGAGTCAATATGTTCATCTGGTTGTAACTACAAAGGAATCAGTTAGAGGTAAGTTGAAAACAGTATTTGAGTATATTTGTAGTCAGTTTTTAACATACTTTCCTTTCTTCTTTTTTTCGGGGGGGGGGGGGGGGGGTGAGGAGCTAGTTTCAGAAGCTGATGCTTTCATTTTCAACGAAGGTAATGTCAGTGTCACTGTTACTAAATTCCTCCGAACATGCATAGAGCTATGTTTATTTTGCCATGAAAGATGCAAACTTGGCATTCCAAAAGTAACATTGAATACCATAGAGTCAACCTGAAAAATTCAATGCCATGGCTGGGATTTGAACCACGGATCTCCTGGTTTCTGTCCAGTCGCTCTAACCCATTGAGCTACCATGGCCAACATGCCACCCTGACATTAAATTCTCCAATTGACTCATATGTATTTTCCCGGTAAACCACCTATGGCCATCGCATCCGAGACACACTGCTTGTGGCGACCCATTATCTAAGTACTTAAATCCCAGGCTTATATGAGCTAAATTTTGATTAGATAGTCAACCTGAAAAATTAAATGCCATGGCCGGAGATCTGTGGTTCAAATTCCGGCCATGGCCTCTATAAGGCTAGTGTGAAGAAATGATTAATTTCCATCAATTAACTTATATTGAATACCATAATTTGAAAAGGTAAATTAGAACACTATGATATAATAGTTAAAATTATACTATGAGTCAACTCACAGTATAATTTTAATAGAATACCATGCTTTTCCCCCCATTCAGGATGGTGACTAAATTCCTTTCCAAGAAATATCACCTGATACTAATATTCTCTTTTCTCCTCCCTCCTCATATTCTTCTCCACATAATCTACTATTTCCCTCTTCTATTCTTGCATTAAAATCTCCCATTATTATAAATTCTATGTCTATAAACGTCCTTTTCAATTTGTCCATATCTTCCTCTGGATTATCACATAATCCGGGGTTATGAAAAGCTGATGCATCTGGAGGGTTATATATATATTACCCCTAGCCCTATTCTCGTGTTAATTTTTCCTATTTTCCTAATTATGAGGCACAACACTTCCTTGTCCCTATCTCTTAATGACATTGTGTCCGTAGGCACTTCTAGGTCTTTCCTAATCAGGGTTCCTATTCCTCCCGATGCCCTGCCTCGATCACAATTTTTGCTTGCCGTTTTTCCTATGAACTTAAACTTCTGTAACTGTATATCTACATTCTTTTCAGGCCACGTTTCCCCTACTCCTACAATGTCCATGTTCTCTATTTCTCTTTGCAGCTCTCTGTGATTACCTTGTTTTTTAAACCCTCCACATTCCAAAACATGAGTTTTAATCCCTTTCCCTACTTATGTTTTTGTTTTGTAAATAAGAACCTATCTTGACCTTGATCAAGGAACTTGCTGAACAAACCTTTCTGGGGGATGTCGAAATTGAATACTTTGTTCCTATTTTTTGAAATGAAGTTGCAAGTTCCTTGAACTGCAACCAAAGGAGACCTATGACAAAATATCGTCAACTACACCAATGAGAACCAGTCGATGGCCAGTTGAGGATGGAGGCAAAGTCTCTGAAACATGTTCCGGAAAAATTTAAAAGTAAGTGTTGTTTAGTGTCATTAATCAACTCCCTTTAAATTTAATACTTCCCATTTCTTCCATACAGTTGTAAATTTTTCTAATATTGGCCTTGTTCTCCTATCTTTTTCTCCTAATCTGAATGCATCTTTGATTTTCCAACCATAAACTTCCATACCAAGACTCCTTTCCATGATTTCATACACTATATCTTCTACACTTGATCCATATTCTTCCTTTACTCCAAAAATTATGCAGTTTATTTTTCTTTGCCGTGCTTTGCACCTATTTGGCACCATTTCAATTTTCTTTCTACAGTTCCAATTCGTTTCTCTGTTTTTCCATCACTTCCTTTAGCCTTTCTGTATTATCCTCCATCTTCTTTTCCAGGCAGTCTTGCATTTCTTTAATCAATCTCTTGATGCTTTGTAAATCCACAGGTCCAGGATTCTGCTCCACTCCACCAATCACTAATAATATTGTGACTTTGTGGGTTCGTAAAATTAAAAAGTTAAATTACACCACTCAAAATGTTATTTATTTCCACCTTATTCTAATGTCACAATTACAATTTCGTAATGTACACAATTAAAACTAAGCCAGTTCGTCTTTCCACGTACACTCGGCGCACCTCACCTACTGCTTGCCCGGCTCACTCAACTCAACTAACTGTCGCCTCGCTTGTATCGATCGGCGGCCCGAAGTTTCTCGAGTCTCCTTTTATGGAGGGCGAAAACATTCTCGAAGCTTCGTGTTCCTTCGAGTAGCAGGAGGAGGGGTAAATGAAGACCCAGCCACCCCTGCGTCTCCCCTCCCTCCGCCGGCCCTGATTTATTGATCGGCATCGTAGGCTGGCCGTTTGGGTAACAATATGGCAATTTATATTGCTAGCCACATTTGACAGCTTATTTTAAACACCTTTTCTTACGTAAAATATGAAGCTATTAACAGTGGAGCAAACAAATATATACAAATATAATAATTTGTAACTTAAAACTGCACTTATTTTATAAGAAATGATGAAAGTTTTCTTACAAATTGATCAGGATCGCAATTTCGTGAAGAAATAAAACTGCACTTATCTTATAAGAAATGATGAAAATTTTCTTACAAATTGATCAAGAACGTGGTTTCGTGAAGAAATCTCTCACATCATCAGCTAACAACTCTATTGTCAAGGTCACGTTCACCAAAGATTACCATGTTTTCGTCAGTGCTACCAAAATCTGAAAATGCAACAGATTTAAAAACAGAATCATCTGCCGGTATTTCAAAATTCATTACGCGATGTTTATTTTTTAAAATAAATATCTTTTCCCAAACCATCAAATCTATTGGACCATTTAATCGTTTTAATAATTTAACTTCTGGATTTATTTCATTGTTAAATGGCCAAAAATGATCTGCTACGGCCAATTTATCAGTCTGTTTGTACTAAATGTTACGAAAATGTTCTTTCGTTCTGGTTTCCAAACTATTTATTTAGTTCCTCAAAATAAATATAGTATTAAACATTTATTGCATTTCTTTAAAAAAGATAAAATTCCTAATAATAAAAAAATCTGTTATTTATCAATTTAATTGTTTTGATTGTGATAGTTTATTATGGAAAGGCAAAACGTAATTTGGAAACCAGAATGAAAGAACATTTTCATAACAAACAAACTGATAAATCGGCCGTAGCAGATCATTATTGGTCATTTAACCATAAAATAAATCCAAAAGTTAAATTATTAAAACAATTCAATGGTCCGATAGATTTGATGGTTTGGGAAAATATATTTATTTTAAAAATTAAATATCGCGTAATTAATTTTGAAATACCAGCAGTCGATTCTGTTTTTAATGTTTTATTTTCAGATTTTGTTAGTACTGGCGAAAACATGGTAATCTTTGGTGAATGTGACCTTGACATGAGTTGTTAGCTGCTAATGTGAGAGATTTTTTCAGGAAATCGTGATCCTGATCAATTTATAAGACAACTTTCATCATTTGTTATAAAGATAAGTGAAGTTTTAAATTACAAATTATTATATTTGCATACACCTTTTCTTCTTAATTTCCGTCTACCAAAACTCCCTATTCTCGCTCCGTACTGTTGGATTTCAGTTCCCATTGCGCTGTCTGCTCGTTGCTCAAACATCCGTCGCTTACAGCATCCCATGGCACACTCCAGGGAGGGAGGAGAAAAAGATTATATAAGACCAATAAAAAGTAGAGATAAAATAACATTAAGGAAGATAGAAAGTTGTTAGGTTTCTGTGAGACAAATAATATGTAATGGGGATGTAGGAGTAGATAAAGAAGGGGAATTTACGTTTGTAAATGCAAATGGCCAAAGTGTTATAGATTATATAATATGTAGTGAAAGAATGGAGGAGAAAATAAATAATTTTAAGGTTAAGAATGTGATAATAAATAGTACCCACTTCCCTTTACTATTAGAAATGAAAGGTTCAGAGGGGTAGGTGGGAAGGAAGGAGACAGTACAATTAAAAGAAATAGAGATATTTAAATGATGAGAGGGGAAGCAGTGGTGTTTCTTAGGGAGATAAACTCAGAAGTTGGCAAAATTTTAGAATGTGGATTATTGATTGCCACTAAAGAAGGAAACAGGAAAGCACTTGAATTATTAAAGTTACTGATATCTAGTGCAGGAAGAGAAATGAAAATTAAGCAGGGTAGGAATCAAAGGAAGGATGGTTTGATGAAGAATGCAAATTAGCTTGGTATTCAGGCATATAAAAAGGTGGAGGGGCACGGAAGACAATATAGATAGCAAAATTTTGTTGGATAGTAAAAAGGTTTATAAATGTTTGTTAGAGGAAAAGAAAAAACAATGCAGGACAATATAAACAAGAAATTAAGAGGGGCAATAAAAGAAAAAGATAGTAAATCAGTATGGGAAATAGTGAAATAAGTGAATAAAGCCCGCCTCGGTAGCGTAGATGGTAGCGTGTCTGCCTCACGTTCAAGAGGTCCCGAGTTCGAATCTCGGTCAGGGTGAGTTACTTGGATAAGGTTTTTCCCAGGGTTTTCCCTTATCCTGAAAGACGAATGTTGGGTAACTCTAAGCTCCATGGACCCCGGACTCATTTGAGCATCATTTGCACCCATTTCATTCATCGTCCAATATGACTAAATGTTGGAGGACGTAAATTACTCAAAAAAAAAGTGAATAAGAAAGATGGAATGGACTAGATGGAATTCCAGGAGACTTTTGGAAAAAATACAGCAATACTAGGAATTGCCTAAACATAATGGCAAATGTGTTAAATAAAATTAAAATAGAAATAGTGTGGAGGATATAGAAAGCAAGAAATATGGGGAGGACTAGTAAACAGAAGTTCATTGAACTTTTATGGTTAATAAAGAGAATGGGTTAGAGAAAGATATATAGACCAATGTAAGTCAGGAGAGGGAAGGAATGGCTTGGATTAGAACAGGATCAATGTTTTTAAGGGAACTAAGAAGTAACAATGTAGGAAAATGTGAATTATATGGAGAAACAGAAAGTGCAGTTCATATTTTAATAAAGTGTATAAAGTTAGCAGCATGGAGGCAGTGAGTATGGGAGAAGAAATGGGAAAAGATGCATAGCGAGCTTATAGCCATAAAAATGGTTACGGGGAAAGGTGAAAATAGAAATATGGGGAACATGTTTTGGAAAGCTAAAGAGAAATGGATGAGAAAAGTAAAGAGTGGGGAAAAAAAATATGATGGGATAAGGGGAAACTAGAGAAGAGGATAGAAGGTGTGTGGTTTTTTTAATACGTCCTCCAATGTTAAGTCATATCGGACGATGAATGGAATGGGTGAAATGATGCTCAAATGAACCCGGGGTCCGTAGAGCTTAGACTTACCCGACATTCATATTTTAGGATAAGGGAAAACCCCGGCAAAAACCTTATACAGGTAACTCGCCCTGACAGAGATTCAAACTCGGGACCTCTTGAACTAAGACATACTACCATCTACGCTACCGAGGCAGGCAGGATAGAAGGTTGACTATGCTACTCATCAAGACTAAAAGGCCTGGGAGCCAAGCAGGCTGAACTAGCAAGGTTAATAAGAGAAACAGCACCATAATTTATACAACTAGTTCAAGGAATACGTATGCATTATAGATACAAGTATGGTACATGAATGAATTTTACAATTTACAACTTTAGACTAAATTTATTTGTCTTTACCTTGCTAACTCGGCTTACATGACACCCTGGTCTTCTGCTCTGCCAGGTAGCTCTTAACCTCCATGCCTCCTTGCTACTTAATTAGCCCCAGTCTCCCCCCCTCCCCCCATCTTCCTTTCTTATATTTACATTTCTTGCCCATTTTTCTTTTGCTTTCTGTAAGAACTCACCAATACTTCTTGCCTTCTTTTCCTCCTTTCCCTTTAACATTTTATAGCTGCTATCCTCTTCTCTACTTTCACTCATTTTTCCTCCCAAACCTTTTTTCTCCACATTGCAACCTTCTCACATTCTGTTATATAGTGTTCTATGTTTTCTTTTCCCCCACACAATTCACAAATTCCCTTTTCCCTACCTCTTATTCCCTCTTAGAAATATTGTTCCTGTTCTCATCCAAGCTAGCCCTTTTCTCGCTTGCCTATTGCAGTAATCTACATTTGCCTCTCATCCCCAGTTTCTTTTTATTTGCTTGTAGAGTTGTAATGATTTCATATTTTCTAGACTTCCCCATATTTCCTGCCTTCCTATATCTTCTATTCTGCATTTTACCAATTTATCTACATCGCTTGTATTTCTTTCCTCTAATTTCCATTTATCTCCCATTCCTATTTTTTCCATAATTCCTATCTCTACCCACCAACTATTTGAGTTCTCTAATCTCGCTGTCTCATGCATAATTTCATAATATCCCTTTCTTCTTTGGCCAAACACTTATACCAAAATTTTAATGTTCTTTCCATTATTCCGTTTCTTCTTGTCTTTCCTAATTCTACTAAAGCTACTTCCCTAGTTGCTGATCTTGGTAAGCCTAATAGCTCTTTACAAAACCTTCGGTAGTTTTAGTCCACCATTTTGTTTACCTCTGCGCCCCCCAATCTCCACTGCATATAGGATTTTGGATTCCACTAGTGCTTCATACATTCTCTCTAACCCCTTGGTTGTCATTTCTAACTTATATTTACATATTCTTATCCCATTCATTGCCAACCTTCCTTTTGCTTCAATTTTTCTCCTGTGTGCTCCCCACTTTCCATTGTTATTCAACCTCACTCCTAAGTATTCAAATTCATTGACCACTTCTACACTTTTTCCTATTTAATACCCACTTTTCATCTTTTTTTAGTTTAACTCCCGTCTTGAAGACCATAATTTTCGATTTATTTATTTTTAGTTTTATTCCCCACTCTTCACAGAATTTCTGGATTTCTTTTATTGCATTCTGGAACCCTACTACCATTATAGATCCTACCATTAAGTCATCCGCATGTGGTAGTCCAGGAATTTCTTTGTTTGCTATTACCGGACAGTGCTGATTTCCTTCTTTATAACCTTGTCTGTTATCTCATCTATAAAGAAGTTAAAATTGGACTCATTTTGCATCCGTGTCTTAGGCCTACTTTTTGTTCTGTCATCTCCGTAATTACATTTTTTCCCCACCTTATGCAAAACTTCACCCCTTCATAGATTTTCTCTACTTCTTTTATGTATTTTCCACTTCTTTCATCGTCAATTTCCATACTAGCGCTTTCCTGTTTATCGTATCAAAATCTTTCTCAAAATCTGCAAAGAACATATATGCCCTTCCTCTTATCTTCCTGAGGTATTTTTCTATTATGGTCTTTATTATGAACAGATTATCTGTTCGTTTTCCTTTCCTGAAACCTGCTTGGAACTCAGACAACTTTCTTTCTTGTTCCACCCATATTCTTAGCCTTTCTGCTAATATTTCTGTGTATATTTTTCCTAATATAGATAACAGACTTATTCCCCTATAGTTTTCTGGCGTATTTGCACCTCCCTTCCCCTTATAAATAAGCACGATCATGCTTATTTTCCAGCTTTCTGATGTCATCACTTTCTGTTATCTACCCTATACACTTTCCAAAATTCCCCTGGTATACCATCAGGTGCTACTGCCTTCTCTTTTTTTTTTATGGATTTTAACTGTTGGTACACCATCTTGCATTGTGAATAGCCTATTTAGATCTTCATTTGTTATTTCTATTGTGCCCAAATATTTCTATTCTTCCCTCCTCTATCAGCTCCCTAAAATATCTTTGCCATTCATTTGCTTTAATCTCATTTTTTGCCTCTTTCCTGACTACACCTCTTCTGCTTCCCATATTTTTTTTTCCATCCTTTTAACTTTTCCCGCTTTTTCCTGCCATTCTTTCTTTTTTGCTTCTAGTAAATTTTTATATACCCATTTCCTAACCAACAGATGTTTCCTATCTGCTTCTTCCGTTCTCCTCCATATAATAAGATCTTTAAATACTTCTTTTTTCTTTGTTCTGCATTCATCATACAACTCTTTATTTCCCTGTTTCTTATTCTTTCTTATTCTGTCTTGTTTCCATTTCTTTCCCTACCCTTTTTACTAGTAATTTCAGTAGTTCTAATGCTTTTGCCACCCATTCTTCCCTAATGTTCAACATTATACCCCTTTCTATAATTTGTCCTACACCTGAATTTATGTCATGTGTAAAACCTACTCTCTGTTCCTCCCTCCATTTGAACGTTTTTATTCTCCTTGTCTGTATTACCTCACCTTCTACCCGTTCTCCTACATTATGTTTCAAATTTATTTCTGTTATTATTGGAAAATGTCTGCTGCTTGTGCATAAGTTTGTAATTTTGAAGTTGTTTATCTTGCCTTTCAAATTATTTGGCCATAATATGTAATCAATTACACCGTTTATATTTATAAATGTATATTCCCCAGCTTCATCTTCTCCGTATTTTCCATTTAAAATATGGAGAGAATTTTGTTCACAAAAGTCGATAAATTTTTCACTCTCTCTGTCCACCATTTTGTCCCTGCTATATCTAACACTCTTTTTTTCTGTAACACATCATTTGATTCCCACCAATCCATTAAATTTACATCACTTTCCCCCATTCTGACATTGAAATCTCCCTTTATTACCTCTAAATGTATGTACGAATCTGTTAACCTTTCTATGTCCTTCTCTAAAAGCTTATATAATTCCGGGTTATGGAACTGTGATGTAACAGGCAGATTGTATACTATATCTATACATATTTTACTGTCATCTAACTGCTTGTCTTGGATAATCACCCATAATACTTCTTTTGACTAGACCATGTTTCTTTAACTGTCTTATTCAACTCTTTCTTAATATACAATCCTATCCCCCCTGAAGGTCTCTCTTTCTTTTACTCCCGATACTCCACCCTTTCCAATGTAATTGTATTCTTTTATTTCAGTAATGTCCTGTTTTAACCATGTTTCTACCACTGCCAAATAGTCTAATCCCTCCAGTAAATTTTGTAAGGTTCCCGAGTAGAGTTTGTTTTTTAATCCTTCACAGATCCAAAACCCCAATCGTCTCACTGTTTGCTATTGCGATCCTGTTCTAACCCTATCCCTACATACTCTGAACGTCTCTAAATTTTATTTGCTTCTCAGTTTGTTACCTTTAATTGTTTTGTTAATGTCACTTTGTATCACGAGAATTCTCCCATGTGGTGATGACACAATACTTTCTTCTCTTCCCCTCTCTTCCTCCCTACAACTTCTTCATTGCCGCTCCTCCCCACCTTTCCCCATTTCTTCTTCCTGACTGGATGCTGCACTGCACTGGCGCCACACCTCCTTCCCGTTCTCTGCTAGATCACATGATGCTCCGCTTTTCTCCCTCTTCGGTGTGAGGACCTTTGGCAGTGACATATCTCGTGACGTCTCCAATGTCATCATATGTTCTCTCTCGTTCGTTACAGCTGTTGATTTTTCTGCATGTTGTACTGTTCCACCGCCTATTGCCGATTCATCATTTTCCTTCCCTACTTTGTCAACCATTCCTGTATTCCTCGGGACTGGACTGGACTAGACTAGACTAGACTAGACCCTTCCTCTGTCTGCTGTGTGTGTAGCTTCACCTCATGCCTCTGTTGTAACGTTTTGCTGAGTTGTTTCCTGTTCAGTCTGCCTTCCAATCTTCTTATGTCCTTTTCCCCCTCTGGTGTCATTTTCCTGCCATCAATCCAAAGTTGTAGATTTCGAATGTATGCTTTTTTCCCAGCCATCCTTGCTTCTTTCATTTGTATTATGAGTGTTTTCTTCAGTTCCCTTTCCTTGAATGATAAATCTTTATTTATGAAAATATTTGATCCTTTTAGTTTTCTTGATCTGTTCAATATGTCATAGACTATGCTCAAGTTCGTGAATCTCGCTAATATTGTTCTCCTTCCTGTATTCCTCCCTATGCAAAGCATTCCAGTTTTCGTTCCAGAATATCATACACTTCTTGTATGGCCCAAACCCCTCGACCTTATTCCACTCCGGTGAATAACAAATTGTACCTCTGATTCCTTTCCTCTAGTCTATCCACCCTTTTATCCCATTTGTTTCTTTCCTGATATCCTTAACTTCCTCTTTGATTTCCTGTTTGATTTCTCTTACTGCAACATCCACTTGATCACTTAGTCTCTTTTCTAGCTTGTTCATTCTGCTTAGTATTCTTTCCACACTGTCATCTCTGTCCATTGGCCCTGGATTCACTTCTACGCCACTGATAACTAATAGCGCAATCAGAGCAACTGCTATTCTCTTGTGGTTCCTCTTCTTCTCTTCTTTTCTATTTCTAGATTTGCTACCTCTAACTGTTCTGAATGCTCCGATCCTGCACCTGTATGTGGAAATAGCCACCCCATTATCCCTTATATCCTTCTTTCTTTAAGCTAATAGGAGCTCCTTCACACACTTCTGCTTCCTTCCACTGCTCACTTAGCACTCCAAGTATGGTAAATAGCAAGTTGTATAAATCAATTCAATATTCTATTTTGTTGTACTGTAAATCAGCAAGTCAGTGACATGTATCTGGTAAGTAAGTACATCAACTTCTTTTGCATGCCTATGTGAGTAGTGTTCCAAAAAACAAACCAGTTTTTAAATCATTGAGGTTGCTTTACAATAAATGCTGGCATAATTATCAAAATATGATCTTCGGTATGTGTTTTAACATTTCAAATTGAATCTTCATCTTCTTTTTGCATGTATTATCTTAATCTGTTGCAATTTGTTACTGTGTGTGGTCATTGTAAATTTATGCAATAATAACTACAAGGTAGTTATTATTCATGTTTCTGCCACACCAGTGCTCATCATGTGGACAGAGGTGCTAAATGTGACAGTGCTGTTTTCACCGTGGTTGAAATATCAATCACCGACTAAAGCTGTGCTGGCTATTATAATTTTATAATATTAATACTATTAATTAATAGTATTAATACTATTAATATTAATACATAATATACAAGTCCAATTTATCTCACCCATATGCTCACTGTGCCAAAGTTGGACATGGTTTAGATCATCATCTTCTGAACTGTTTCTCCATAAATTGTTACAGAAAATATGTAGTTTACCTTAAAGTTTGATGGGATTATAAGCATCAAAGTATACTGTCTGCATCTAAATTGTGAACTATTATCATTGATTTAAACCTGTTCTACTTTTCTGTGAGCCTTGGTACAACCTCTCCACCTGCATCTGCATTTACTGCATTGTTCTATACAACTATTTCTTGCTGATGCCATTGCCACTGCTTATGTTTCTTGTCCAGAGAAACCATCCTTCTCACTCATCTCATACAGCTGTTTCTTTACCTCATGCATAACATTGCTTGTCTCTCCATTTTTATTGATCCCTTTCCTGTCTTTTTTATCCATATAAAGTCAAATACACTTTTCCTGTTATTCCTTGCTTCTTTCATTTTTCTTTGATTTCTTTGATCTTCATTTTAATCCTGTTCAATATGAATCCTTATTCCCTTCAGTTTTCTTACACAGATTAGAATTGCTATTTGAAACTCATTGTTCCCATATCAAAATTTTACTTTATTGGAACACCACAGTGAAGCAAAATATAATTAAATTATAGATGAGTCTTATCTTTTACACATAAGCTTCACCTTTGTACCTATATTGAGGAAATGTTTCGCAAACTATTGTATGCATCATCAGCTCTAGTGACTAAAGCTTGATCCAGTGGTGTGGGTAGTTCTGGAGTTGCTGCTTCCATCTGTTGATTTTGTGATGAGTTTAAATTTGGGTTTGTCGTCTGGCGGGATTTCGAAGTTCATTAGTTGGTTTTTCTGCTTTTCTATGTATATTTTCTCCCAGATTACGAGCTCCCTATGTTTTTGTATATAATTTAGTAGTTTGGTGCTGTTTTCAATCTCATGATTTTCGAACCAGAAATGAGCTGCTATTGCAGACTTCCCTGTATTCTTGTATCTTAGGTGCCTGAAATGTTCTGTTTTCCTAGTGCCTATGTTTCTTTTCATCCTCCCTATGTAAATTTTTTCACAATCTTTACACTTTATCCTGTAAATGCTTGATTTTTCTTCTGGTTTTATTATATCTGTATTGTTGCTGTTAAGTAGATTTTTAATGTTACAATTGTTTTTGGTGCCAGTGCTATGCTATAGTCCTTGAATATTTTTTGGAACTTTTTGTGGCCCATGGGTGGTATGTAAATTTAGCAAATCTAATTTATTGTTTCAGTGGTGAAAGAGCTATGATCTGTTTCAAAATTTTTGAAGTTGGAATGATTTTATTTTGTCTACAGGGCTTTTTACATATCCATTTTTAATTGTAGTTTTTAAGATTTGATGGTATTCTTTGTGATATTCTTGCTGGCTGAGGGGTATGTTAACTTACCTATGTGAGACTGTTGATGGTGGCATTGTCAACAGAGCTGCTGATGCAAACAATAGTTCACGAAACTTATCCTCAATATAGATACGTAAGTGAAGTTTATGTGTAAAAAAATATGACTCATCTATAATTTAATCATTGTTCCCACTTCATTGTTGGTGTAGGTGTTTTGCCTCTTTTTTGAGTCTGTAAACATTATCTGTAGATTTAAAAATATTATCTAACCAATTTGGAGCCTATAATCTCTGTGTGCTTAAAGTGGGGACTCTCATAAATATTGTGGTTTGTATTATTCCATTAACAAACACGTGTTGATGTTTTCTTCCGTCAGTTGTTTGATTCTTATCACAACTGTCATATCTTTCATTGCAGCAGGGCAGGGTTAGAAGAGCACTTGGCTCGTATTTACTAAAACAACTAAGTAAAGAAAAGTTATGAAATATAATTTTATTAGTAAAATCTTATGTTAATCTGAGTCATCAGATAGAGATGCTGTACCCAGCTCAGAATCGGAAGTAGTCGTATCACTTGAATAGTCGAGGTTTATAACCAGCCTGTCCACCACTTGGTGGCACATGCCATCAACCTGCCACATCTTTCCATCCTCACGATGACATGACTGATATCTGCTTGCCATATACCTACTGTAACCTCAAACATTGTCTTCTCTGCTAACTGGAAGAGTTCTTTCAACTTTCTTTCAAGTTAAATGTCTTAATGTAATTTTGTGCTTCATTGTATGATAGTCCATACGTAAGAAAGAAATGTTTTATTGTTTCTCGTTGTGTAACCTTTGACACACCCACATAAAAGTTCAATGGGGCTTAAGTTGCTGTGATATGTGGAGGTCCTAACAGAGTATGACCTGCATTACTTGCTATATATCTTTTTGTCTATGTTTGCTAATGCTTATGCAACTTTTAGTATTGTCACCTAATTATCGAAAGGCCCGATCAGCTAGCAGTCGGGTAGGCGACAGGAGGCATTTAGGCCACGCCTACCCATTTGTCTTGTAGCGCTAACGAAGGAGATGGTTGGAAAAACATTGCTAGCCATCTCTTTCCCCCTCCTTGACGTTTGGAACCTTCAGAATGATTCACTGAACCGCAAGACTTCCAGAAACAGCGATATTCCTATAAAAAGGGGCTGCAGTTGGCGAGTCAGTTCAGTTCTTGGCGAGCAGCCGTGAGGAGCGCCGAGTGAGTGAACAGACCGGAAGACTGTACGTGTATCAGAGGAGTTGTATGTAATTGTGAGTGTAGAGTGGACCTGTGACACGAACTGGCAAATTGTAATTGCGTGCGCTACGTGATTCTGTGTAATCGGCAAGTGTTCCAATTGTAACTCTGTGGAAATAAAGAACGTTTTGAGTTTGTGCAATTTGACTTTTAATTTCACGAATCCACAAAGTCACAGTATCTTTGCTTTTACTTCACTTTCATCAACAGGTGCATTTTTTCTTTCTGCCAGTTTACAATTTGCTTTTTATGCCATGAACTATTAGGGCAATTACACAGTCTAACGGAATGATATGAGGGTATTGTCTTTAACAATGACACTGTTAGCAACCAGTTTACCAGTATTCCTTTAAACCTTCTTTAAACACTTCCTCATTTCTCCTTGGGATAATCATTTGTTTTGAATCACCTATCAAGAAACCTTTATTACTACCAATATGCAAAATGATGAGCTGTTTATCATTTCCAGTTGAATTTTTCAAACCTTTGTGAAGCCCAGAAAAAAATGCACCTTTGTTTGATTCTGCAGTAGTATCTGTCCAAGCAAAGTGTAAACTTGAAAGAAGCGTAGGGACAGTGAAGCACAAATTAATACAAAATTGAATCGAGAATATATTGACACATTGCTTCACTCACACTGTTTATTCACAGGACATGTTTCAAGAGCTCTTGCTCCTATCCTCAGCTGATACTCGACTCAACTGTACCTCGAGTATCAGCTGAGGATAGGAGCAAGAGCTCTTGAAACATGTCCTGTGAATAAACAGTGTGAGTGAAGCAATGTGTCAATATATTCTCGATTCAATTTTGTATCTGTCCAAGCCTTTGAAGTGAACATGTCCTTCATTTACCTAGGTTTCTTCTAAGTAATAAATTGTGCGCCCTTCTACATGTAATTGTCTCTCATATCTTGGGTAATGTCTTCTTCACACCTCAGTGTCTTCCAGATCAATTATCACATTAACTTTGTTTCCTTTTAAAAATTGAAATCTGATCTTTCAGCAAAGTGTGGAATGTGGGTTGGAAGATCTGGGTCACTGTTCACTGTACCTTATTTATATAGGAGGCTCTTGTTTGAAAAGAAACTGCACTGTAAAGCAAATAGCACTATTAGCAAAATCATCCACTTGCCCTTACACATAAATGTCCTTTCCCTTTTCGTTTTAGGGGTTTCTACAGTTCCTGTTTGTTTTAATTTGGGTTCTTTCATTTGAAATATTATGCACAGATACACCACTCACGTCAGACATCAGTTTAGATGTCTTTCACAGCCAGGTTGCCATAATATCGAAAGAAAAAGTTAAGCACATTAAATACAATAGTCTTTTCACCACTCTTTAGAGGCTTTCCACTCTTTTGTTTCTCTACAATACTCTGAGGAACTGAGCACTCTGCCACACTGACTTAACATGCAATACTAAAAGGACAAGTGGCAGAGCATCACTTCACTTCAGTAAACAATGCAAACGGGTAAGTGCCAAGTACTGCATCACAATAAATGGAAGTAATATACTTAAGCTCATGTTTAAATGTTTAAGAACTTGAATTACAGTATTTATTCACCTCGTTCATTATTTGAATGTATCAAATAAGTGATATGTGTAGTGTAGTAATAAACAATTTCCATTTGTGCTTCAGTGTTTTGCTCACTCTAAAAGTTACAATGTTAACATCCATACACATTTTAAGGCTGAGTAGATACAGTTCATAAATATTAAAAGCAGAAGCATTATTAACAGTGAAGTATTCTTCATTTTTGAGTTTGATTTATGAGTCACTATGTTTACACTCAAACTTCACTTACTTGTTGTATAATTGACATTTTCAAGATCATTCGATCTCATCCTCAGCTACAGTTTTCTTGAAAACGTTTCAATTATACAACAAGTAAGTGAAGTTTGAGTGTAAACATAGTGACTCATAAATCAAACTCAAAAATGAAGAATACTTTACTGTTAATAATGCTTCTGCTTTTAATATTTATGACGTTTGGTATCACAAACCAAAGAAGCAACTTGGCGACTGAAGAAAATGAATCTTGAAAACGTTTCAATTATACAACAACAAGTAAGTGAAGTTTGAGTGTAAACATAGTGACTCATAAATCAAACTCAAAAATGAAGAATACTTCACTGTTAATAATGCTTCTGCTTTTAATATTTATGACGTTTGGTATCACAAACCAAAGAAGCAACTTGGCGACTGAAGAAAATGGAATTAAATGAAGTATTAAAACTTAGTGCCCCTAACACCAGATGGCAGAGTAATTGGAGCTCCGTAGTAGTGGAAGAAGAGGAATGTTCATTTAGTCACCAAACAGCTGAGGATGAGAACGAATGATCTTGAAAACGTTTCAATTATACAACAACAAGTAAGTGAAGTTTGAGTGTAAACATAGTGACTCATAAATCAAACTCAAAAAAGATATAGTTCACTTTAAAATATTCCTAATTCCTTATTTTTGTCAGCAATTCTAAATAAAACTATCTTCATATTTTATTGTCCTGCACAAGGGTTCCTTATCTTTTCCATTTATTCTTTGCGTGCCCAAAGTTTCTGTGCAAGTTCTGTACTGGGTCAGTTTTTTGTGAATTTTTTTTCCTCCATTTTTTAATGCTCCAATTTCTTTGGTAATAATCTTTAGTAAACTCTTACTTCAGATCTATTGAACTGTTTTAACTCTACCAGTGAGTATAGCTGTTATCAGAGCTCTTATAAAGTACTTCTCTTAATCCTCCCACTCACCCAGTAACTTTAATGTGTCAAAAAACTCAACTAAAAAGTCCATTCCTGATTAGTCAACCATTTTTTACTTGATGGGTACTGTATATACATTTGCTTGGTACTGCTGCTAGCATCAAACTCCATTTCAGCATGAAATAATTTAAAATAATCCATTGTCTATAAAATTTGCAGGACTTAGTATGATAATTATTGATATATTGATATATAATTATATATATTTTTTACCTTATAGCGAGGATGAGGATGAAGATGACGATGACGAAGAGGCAGATGAGGAGAGTGAGCGTGAGAATGAAAGTGAGGATAATGAAAGTGATAAAGAAGAAAAGCATAAAGAACTCCCTGAAGATTTAAACAGCACTCCAAAAATGAAGACAGAAATTCCAAATAAAGACCTAAATAAGTCACAGACTTATGAATTACCCTCGGTAAGTTCATTTTTTTTCCTTGTTTGTTGTTACTCAAGTTATAACTGTCTTAAATTTGCATTAACAAATGGATACATTTTTATACACTCTGTTTTGAATTGAATCAACCAAAATATTTTTGTAGATGTTAATTTTGAGTTTGGTGCACTATACATTCAAAATATTTTATTTGAATGTTCGGTAGAATAAATAGGTGTAGACAAACCAATATAAAGAATAACAAAAATACTGTTCTACATGGAATTTGTAACAAATGAGTATCAATTTGCTTTTATTAGTTTCTATTCATGTAATTTTATTTTAGGTTACTTTACCAGAATTTCTTCAAAACCCAACAGCAGAGAATTTCCTGGGTTTAGGAAGCAAAAGAGAAGAACTTCTAATTAAAGAAATTCAGGTAGGTTTTTTTTATACATTCATTTTATTTATGGATCTTCAAAGTTGGTATTTATAAATTTCATGTTCTGGTTTATTTGCTCTCTAAGACTGTTGTAATGGTAATTTAATTTATTCATATTTAGACATTGGGTACTAAAACCAAGTGAGATGATCCATGTCACGTGATGCAGAACATTGCTGCTTTGAATTAACAGATATGTTTTCTGTATCTGTATTTCTCTACAGAGGGGATGCCTTGGTTCTTGTGACCCAACTTGAATCTACAACAGGCAGTACTACTCTATAGTTTTATAGCAGCATCATTAACATATTGCCAGCAAGTGTTATGGAAAATTCCTGGTATTGTACAACTTTATTGGACCATCTGTATAGTTAGTTGAAGCAGAGCAACCAAGATTAGGGCAGTAAAAGGTATTCCTTTACCAGAATAATTTGTCAGCTTACACATCGCCTATTGCAGTGACACAAAAGCACGAGGTGGGCTTTTAATTAATTCCCCACTCATCCTATACTCCAAATTTGGCAGCATCTAACTTTTGCTGTTTCCCAGTCTCAAAACTTAGCTTATAGGAAAATAATTTTCATTAAATGAGGGGGGGGCTATTTGTGCTGTGAACGAGTACTATGCACAGTTAAATGTAATATTTTTTTTTTTTCTTTTTCAAAATTTTTAGATATTTTTACTAGACTTTAACAATCCGCCCTTATATAGCCAATTTATAACAAATAGTGGGATAATTTATGGAAACAAACTGTCTCTAAAACATGTCAAGAAAGTTTAAAACTTTGACTGACATTAGTGTCATTATTGGCTCATCAATTAATTATATTTTCCCATAGGTACTTCATTTTGTCTTCTGTCCTTATGCTTTCTGGTGAATTCAATATAAATTATTGCAAATGTTAAAAATAGAGGCAATATTAACAGTGAAATATACTTTGTTTTTTGGAGTATTGTTATCCTTTCCTCAATAAGAAAAATATGCAAGCTTCAGTAGTGTTTTATTGGAAGTACTGAATTTGTTGTATGTCTTAACAAGTAATGCTCAGCAGTAAATTGTAATAGACCAATTTTATTTTCTCACAGATAAATAGATTATTAAATAAGAATTAAAACTACTACTACTACAACTACTACTAGTATAAACAGTTGGTTTTCTAACATTTACTATCTATTATTATTTATCATATTTATGAATTCTAAATTGATTGCAGTTCTGCCAAAATAATTCAGGTGTTGAAAAGCACTTAGGTACTGTTAGAAAGTTTCTGTGAAACCGGACATACACTGATTAGTAATAAAACAGGATGCAGCAGTCTCATCCTATTTTAGGTACATTTTAGTTGATCAGTAAACCATGATGCTCTACATTGAAACTTACAGCATCATTATTATATACGGTAATTGTCTCTGCGAGATCTCTCTGCTTCATAAGTGATTTGGCAGTGACCGTAGCATTACATGATCAGAGTAAAATTTTTATAGCAGATGTTGGAAATGTTAATCTTCTGCTCGTAAATAAGCAGCATGATCTTGTGAAAATGTTCTGCTCAGTAGCAGGAATTCTTGTGATTTGTTGTATATGCTGTCACTATGTTCCTGTAGTGTACAAGAGCTAGAAACAATACATTTTGTCTGTTTAAAAATTCCATAAATAAAAATTGTGAACTAGTTAGGTTAGGGGAATGAGGAAGGCCACAGATCAACACTTAGTCATCAAACACTTCTCTTATTGCATTTAATGATATGGTAGTCATATTTGCTTAGCACAATCTTCTTGGAACCAACCATAAAATTTTTCTTGTATCAAGAAATTAAAAATGTCATTAGAATTAGCTCCTGATATCGCTCTGCATTGTTTCATTAAAGAAAATTGGTCCAGTTATTTTGCTAGCACATATGACACACCACAATCAAATTTTCAGGTAAAGTGGGGCATTCATACACTGGTATAGGTTTTAAGGAAGCCCATTATTTACTGTTGTGAGTGTTCACTTGTTTGATTTGAAACCAAGACTCATCAGAGAAAAAACAATAGCTGTAGATAAATGAAACCACTTTCTACAAATTGGTATCCAGTTACAGTAATTCACTTGTTCACCAGGATCATTTTGTTTCAACGCTTGCTTCCAAGTACAGCAATTTGACTAGTAGATGTGTAACACTTCTTGCAGAAGACTGAGTTACACTTGTTTGTTGAGCTAATTTGTTTAGCGATTTTCAAGGTAACCCCAAAACAGCTTTGATTTCATCCAGTTTATTTCCTGATAAAATTAATCTCCTAGGATTTACTTGTCTAACTCCATAGAGAAAACTTGAAATTTATTAACAATTTCGTGTAGTTTTTCTTACAGGTGGTACAATGTTTGGAAACCTTTCAACAAACTCCATGTGCACACATTGAGCAGATTCGTGTTTAAAATAAACTGTACAAGTAAACATAGTCCTTCCACAGATAAGTAATGCACAAATTTTACTGTATTGAAAGAGGCATTTGACTGACTGCACATGACCTAGCAGAGCAAGATGGTGCCAGTGCACCTTCAAGCGGGAGTTGCTGATCCAAAATGCAGCTGGAGACAATTGCAGCATGCACAAGAGTACTGCAACTTGGTTACATTATGTAATGACCATATATATCTTCATTGAACCCACCACTGTAGCGTAGGTGGTAGCATGTTTACCTTGTGTTCAAGTATCCTGAGCTCAAATCTCAGTTTGGGCAAGTTACCTGGATAAGATTTTTCCAGATTTTTCCATTATCCTTAATGATGAATGTTGGGTAATTGAGCTGTATGGATCCTGAGCTTCATATTTGAGCTCCATTTCACCCATTTCATTCATCATCCGATATGACAATGTAGAATGATTTAAATAAAAAGTATTCATTAGTATTAATATATGAAAGCCACATCTGGAACTTTACTTGCCTTTTAAACTTCCTGTTCCATGAGACTGAGTTTAAACTATACTTTAAAACTTCAGCACAAGTCACTTAATGTCTTTACTCTGCTCTGATAAACCAGAAATTATGAACCAGACCATAATATTTATGAATACCATCTCTATACCAGAGTCGTACTAAGTTTATATGGCAATGTAAATAGAAGCACATGTATGAGTACGACATGATTGGCTGTTTAGCTTTGCATCTCTTTGCGGATGAAAAATATAGTTTGCATATCATTTTTAAGGACTTTCCATCTAATGCAAAATATATAAACATCACATTACAAATGCAACAGTCAAACAGTAATTAATTAGTATTTTATTTGGTAAAGGTAAGTGTAATTTGTATGTATTAATCAGAGTGCATGCTGCGCTTGCACAGCTTAAAAGGAAGTAGGAAGAGAATCAGTTTAAAACAGGCAGCTTCCGTGCAATATGTAAAACTTCCCAATGAGAAACTTTAAAAAGTGGCAAAAAGCAAATTATATTGAACGTGTTTTGCCAGTTATGTGAAAAATACCCAACCTTAGCAATTGAAGACATTAATTTGTCAGCACAATTAACCTGGCAAGTATCAATTCCAATCGAAGTGAGGTTGTGAAAATGGGTCGGTTTTCCACTCCAGGAAAACATCGAAAGTGAAAGAAGGTAGTAGTGGAAGATGAGTATGATGAATTTTTGGGTGTTATATGTTGCAAGATTCACAGCTTCTTTGACAGAAACGAGCCACCACAATTACAAAAGAGCTTCAAACAGTAAACAATGATGTTACTGAGTGAGCTTTGAAAAACAAGCTTCCACACCATTCTTCGTGATATAGATTTTGAATCTGTGAACAGAAACCGAAAAAATATAATTGTTAAGCATGACAATATATTGTTATGGCGAAGGAATTATCAAAGGAAAGTTCAGAAGTGGAAATTGTTTAAGGAATTCATCCAATTAGGTACATAATTTATATATTCAGTTGCATGCCAGTAGAACTTTCAAGCAATTGCTAGTGGCTACACACAGTTGTTTAGTACTGTTATTCTGCAGAAAGACCCATGTCTTAAAAATTATATTTATAAATGAGGTGAGGCTATGTGATGAAATCAAATATTTGAGTAACTGTTGTGAGTATTCAGTCACTTTTTAGCGTACAAAAGTTAAAATATATTACACAGATGCAACTTTGCATTTAATCTTAACGTAAAAGTGCTACCACATAAGCTACTCAAAACATTGAAAACGGTGAAGCAAAACTTTGCAAGTTCGTTGACAGCGCATAGCTCAACACATGGGGTGATAAAATGGCGCGACTGTTCCCTCTAATCACAGTCGCCGGTGAAGTAATACATTTACCCACTTTGTTTACATCACCATACAAACTCACAATGGCTCCAGTATAGAGTCTTAAGTTAAAAAACTTCATGTAACAAGTGAATAATTCCACTCTTTTAATATTGCAGGAATTTTCAGAGGATGATTATTTAGAAAAGCTAATGCCTATTTTGATGCATGTATCAGCATTAACTGCAAGCAATTCAGAACCAGCGAAACAAGCAGCATTATCATGCAGTAATGTTTTATATAGAGAATTATTCAAATGGGCAGAGGACAAAGACAAATCATCTTTGCTGAATAATTCCTTATTGGTACATTTGGGTCTCATTAAGGTAAGTCCATAATTATGTTCTCTTCCAACTTAGAAATAGTATTTAATTGCAATCAGGTTGTATTAATTTTAATCAGAATGTTAGACTTCAATTTATATAATACATAAAAACTGAAGGTACTGACAATGAAGCAATACAAATATTTAAATAAAATACAGTAATTTGTAACCAACTTCAGTATCTATTTAAAAAATTATAAATTCTTCTACACGACTAGTTTCACAATATATCGCATCCTTAGCTTTGTTTACTGTTTAGTTTCCCGTGGTTACTGAGTGATATTGATGGATTGTTCACTATTGTACTACTGTCTACTGAAAACAAAATATATTTATATGTAGAATCAATCAGTTATATTTCAAAATCCATCCCACAATTTCTATATTTCAAGATAAATATTTTCTACCAAATCATTAAGTCTGCCCGTCCATTCAGTTGCTTTAATAATTTAACTTCTGAATTTATTTCAATATTAAGTGACCAAAAATGATCTGCCATATCTGATTTAACAAACTATTTATACCTAATATTTCTAAAATGTTCGGTATGGGAACTCAGGGTTGGGAAGCTGCTGTGTCCTGTAGAAGCTGTTGCTGTGTCTGGTCCTTAGGGATAGAGCTAAAGTTGCAGGCCATAAAGCCATGTCATTCTTAGCTTTTGCTCAGATCAGGTGTCTCAGGTTGAGCAATTCCTACCAATGTTACCCAAAGTGCTACAGTCAAAGCATGAAAACCTCTTACCTCAGGTGTAGTCTCGCACAAAAGTTTGATGAAACTAATTTTCTATCTACTGAAGAAATAATTCCACTTCTTTTTAAATTAACATAATTTAAATCCTTTTTATTCTGTGTACTAAATTTACAAGACACGTCGTAATGTAGATATACAATGAGCTTAATCAATGTAATTGAATTGTGTTTACACAGAAATTATGAACAAAGTTTATAATCTCTTTAGATTACAGAATATAATTTACGTCTTTCCTACTCAACGTTCTGACATTATGTCCTTTTACTTCCATACACCATGACGTTCCAACACAGAATGAAGCTACTTCAAGCTAATCTAAGAAATATTATCACCAAACTTCAGGGTTAGCAATGGGCAACCCACTATCACCCTTCCTGGCCGATCTGTACATGAGTGCATTAGAAATAAGGATCAACAAAGGTTTCCCTTGGATGTTCAAACTCTGGCAACGATATGTAGATGACATCTTTGCAATAGTACCAAAAAAACACATCAGTGATGCACTAAAACTTTTAAATATCCAAGAAAAAAGCATCAAATTCACTGTAGAAATAGAAAAAGACGAGCATTTACCATTTTTGGATCTAAAAATAATGAGGAATAAAAACAGACTAAACTTTGGCATTTACAGAAAACCAACACAGACAGACAACTACATAAAAGCTAATGGCTACAACCCAAGATCCCACAAACAGGCAATCTTCAATAGTTTAGCACACAGACTGGTAAACATCCCTCTCACAGCAGAAGAATACAAAACAGAATACAACAAAATAATTGAAATAGCACAAAAAAATAACTTTCCCAAATCATTAGTGGACAAAAAAGTGAGCTTAGCAAAAAAGAAGAAGCTACTAAAGGAAACCACAACTCTCTCATCTACAGAAACTAATATGATTTTCAAAAAATTCACTTACCATCCATGGGCCTATGATAAATTCAAAAAAGTCTTCAAAAAACAAAATATTCAACTAGCACCAGTCAACCATTTCTCCTTAAAAAACCTAATTTGCTCAAACATCAAAGATGCCATTCCATCAAACAAAAAATCTGGTATATATCAAATTGAATGCAATGACTGTAGTCAAATTTATATTGGAAAAACAAAAAGAAATTTAGAAACAAGAGCAAAGGAACACTTTAGAAACATAAAATATAAACAATTAGAAAAATCAGCAGTTGCCACACATTTTTGGGAAAAAAACCACAACATAAATCCAGAACCAAAACTATTGAAACATACATCAGGAAAACAAGAACTATCCACATGGGAACAAATCTTCATTTCAAAAAATAGGAACAAAGTATTCAATTTCGACATCCCCCAGAAGGATTTGTTCAGTAAGTTCCTTGAGCCGCCACCAGAGGAGACCTGTGACAAGGTATCGTCAGCTACACCAACGAGAATCAGTCGAGAGCCGGCCGATGATAGAGGCAAAGCCTCTGAAACTAGTTCCGGAAAAATTTAAAAGTAAGTGTTGTCTAGTGTCTTTAATCGACTCTCTTTAAAGTTAATTAATCTAAGTTATTGAATTGGTCGTTGCTAATGCAGTTCAATAGTTTTCATTGGTTCACTTCCTCTTCAGTCACCCATGTTTCCATACCATATTAGGTAATATACATAATCTTTTCATTAAACTCACATTTAAACAATTTAACATACAAATAACATTTCTTCATAATTTTAGATTACTATTGTCTCAAGCACATTAACATTATTCATTTTCTTTCTTTCACTACTCACTCAATCACACGTTTACCTGTTATTAATCTCATTCACTTTCTAAACAGTATATAGATATCATTTGTTGCTTTCCATCCTTCATCTGGCCCCCATATTTCTATTCCATATAGCATTGTGCTTTCTACAATTGAACCAAATACCCTTTCTAACCATTTTAGTGGCATATTTGGTATTTTGTTAATATATGACTTTATAACACTCAAGGCTGTTTTTCCTTCTGCCAGGGCTTTCCTTTTTTGGTCACTCCATTCACCATTACTAGATAATCTTACACCTATACCTTGTTTCACGTAAGCTTGCCCGGTAATCTCTTAACGGTCACGTGACCTCATCTCCTCTCATTGGCTGCTGTTTGGTAGAGACTGTTTTGCGGTAAAAATTAGTTCGTTATTTAACATGGTGATATATCTTTATATGTTGAAAGAGAATTGTCAAATATTTACTTTCATAACTGTTTCAATTAAATATATTACGCAACAGAGTTAATTTATCTGAAATGCATGTTAATTCTTAAACAAAGTAAAGAGGAGGTTCCTTTGCATCTAGGCCTGCCTTTCTGATTACACAAGAGCACGTGCTTTAGCGGTAGTGAATTACATATATTTGTTTATATTTGTTTATATGAGTTTTATCACTGACCTTGTTCTGAACTGGATTAGTCATGTATTGTCATTAGAAGGTGTACTGTGCGCGTTCGAGAGATACGTTATTTTATCCATCGTTTATTGCGCATGTACTTATTATATGTATAATGGCAGAGTCTACCGCCAGTTTTTCGCTGAAGCATCGTAAGGGTAAGCCATTACAAAGCGGTGAAAAAAGAATTGGTGTTGCATGTGTTTAATGCACTCACAGAGAAGAATCCGTCTTTGTTAGTGAGGGAAGTCGAACAGTTGTGCTCCGAACTTACAGGTGTGAGTGTTAGGTCTATAGGAACATCGCGACGTAAAGTTGAGAAAACAGGAAAACTTACCACTCCAGGCAAACGCAGGAATAAAGAAAAGCGCGTGCTCGGAGAATGCGATGAGTTCGTTAAAACTGCTGTACGTCGTCATGTGCATAGTTTTTTCTTTAGAAACGAACTCCCTAACATAAATAAAATTTTGTCTGCTGTAAATGAAACAGCGAAACTGTTACTGCAGAATCAGAATCCGAATCTGAGATGGAGGGGATTACTCCATTACCAGATTCTCCATAACGCGTGAGTTCAGTTTCATTATAAACTTGTATTTTTGCATGCCTTCATATACTTATTTGCATGATTTTAGCTATCTCCTGGCATTTGACATTTACTGCAGTTTTAAATGTGATGGGAAGGCACCGCCTATGGCCTATGGCGCGAAAGCATTAGCCAATTAGGGCGAGGGGGAGGGTTGTTGAACGCGGAGTGATACATTTCAGCCGGGCAAGGTTATATGAAACAGAGAATAGGTAATCAATTTTCGTAATCACTACAATTTCTGAACCTCCCACCGCCATTTTTCTCTCTCTCTCTCTCTCTCTCTCTCTCTCTCTCTCTCTCTCTCTCTCTCTCTCTCTCTCTCTCTTTTTAAGTCTGAAACCTTTTTTCACCACCATGATCTTAGATTTAGTTTTATCTTCAGATCCCATTCTTTACAAAACCTGCCTATTGCTTCCAAGGATTGTTTTAAGCCTCTGCTTGTTATGGAACCTGTTACTATAATTGTCGCATTGTAAGTTGGTGATTGGCGTTTTGCCTCCACATGCTATTCAGCTGCGAAAACAAGGAGAGGGAATAAACACGTCACTGACACGTCATTGCGGTCGCCTAGCAACCAACAATCCACCAATCAAAAGTAAACTGTTGCCATATCAAGCCGGCACGCTTATCCTACGTTGCCAACTTTATCGCACTACATCATGTGCTTTATGCATGACGCTAGTCTATCGGCATGTTGAGGTTTGCAATAAGCAGACACTGCTACTATTGCTGCTTCGCGTATGAATCAGCGGTATCACAATACCGTCGTCGTTCGTTGCTCTTTAGTATGAGACGGTATGTGTTGTTGGAAGGGAACAGGTGTGGATTTAGTTTCAAGGAATATCTTATGAGGTTTTCTGGGTGAATGACCAACCTTTTCAGTTTAATGACCAACCCTTCTTACCTGCCTTTGTCCGGTCCAGTTCTAACATGAATAACCCTTACGGTACTTAGGGTATTTCTCCCTGTCATCACTGCCAAACTAAGAGTGTACTGCTTCAAGTAGTGAATGTTTCACAGGGTGTAAACAGCTTTACATTTTCACAACATAATTCGTGTGTTTCGGTGATCAACTTTAGTGTTTCAGTGTAACTTTAATATTTAGCCAATTATCGTTACTAATGGCTGTCACAATCACTTGTGCTACAGAAACAGACAGAAAGAAATTATCTGTGAAGGCCACCAAAAATGTTTTTGGGTACGGAATCCCAATTAAAGGACAAGTAAGGAAAATTATATGTGCGTGTTCAAGACCATTTTAAAAAAAAGTATGAATTGCTAGAACCGGTAAAAGCAAACCGCAGTTCCCAAAATATATACTTAATGAAATTGTTGCAGAAAAAGGCCACAAAATTATTAGACTTCCTCCCTACCATTGCCATTTTAATGCAATAGAGTTGATTTGGGCCCAAATAAAGGGATATGTAGCGCGCAACAATACAGATTTCACTATAACATCTGTTATAAAACTAACAGAAGCAATAACAAAAATAAGTGCTAAAAATTGGGAAGATGCTGTTTGTCACACAAAAAAGTTATAGTAGCAGCATGGAAAAACGACGGCGTTTTGGAAGAAAGTGGAAGAACTCATGATTTCCGAGGGAGATTGCAGTGGCTCTGACGGCTGCGACGACAGCGACGATTAGAAAAGCAGTACGAATGACAGCAGCGACTCTGAGATAAGCGGCATATTCCCGTTGGAATAGAATGCATAATTCTGTGCAGGTATGGCACTTTTGTTTCTCTAAATCTTAACTGTAGCTAACCATTTAATTTTTGTTCATTTCGAAGATTTCGTATGCTGTAATTAGGTAACTGCTCACTTAAACGTGTAGACAGTCTTACGGCAGTCTTATGATTAATACTGCAATACGCAAATTTCTAGGAGTATGTGCGTGTACATTACCGCTGTCGAACTTCCTCCTCCCCTCTATCCGCCATCTTCGTTGCCTAGCACGTGGAGAGGAATGGTAAAGTGGCAACAGCGCTATCCCCTCTCCTTCCCCACTCCTTCAACTGTCAATCACCAACTTATAATGCACACATAATAAATCATCTGCAAAGAGCAGGCCTGGTATCTGTTATTTAAAATTGGTAAATGTATAACTTTTTTACTTACTACTTCTGGAATATCCTCAATAAATTAAATAGCACGATACTTAATTTGCAGCCTTGTCTAAGTGCTACATTGTTTGGTATTTTCTCTGTTATCATTCCTCTGTCATATTTTATACTAAACTCATTTTCTTGGTAAATATTTTGGATTACTCTTATAAAGTTCTTGCTTACTCCCTTTTTCCTCAATTTAATCCAAAGTGCTTCCCTAGAAATTATGATACAATTACAAAATGCTGTTTCTACATCTAGGAACAGTAAATATAATCTTCCTCTTTTGATGCTGAGATATTTATCTACTAATGTTCTAATTATAAAAATGTTGTCTGCCATTCTTCTACCTTTTGTAAACCCTAGTTGAAATGGTGAGAATTTTTCTTCTTTCTCTGCCCAATTTTGTAATCTTTTTGCTAAACGTTCCTGTGAAGACTTTCCCAAGTATTGAAAGTAAACTAATTCATCTATAATAGCGTAGAGCTAGACTGAAAAATTCAATGCCATCGCCGGGATTTGAACCACGGATCTTCTGGTTTCCGTCCAGTCCTGTTCTGTTACCTTGTCAATTTCTTCGTGAACAAGTCGTTCAACGTCCGTGAGTTTAAAAGTATTATTTCTGTTTGCAATCCCCCTTTTTATTTGAGCCCACACCAACTCAGTTGGATTATATTGGCAGTGGTAAGGTGGGAGGCGTGTTACCTCTTGTCCCATTTCAATTGCAAGTTGACCCAGCGGATACACTTTTTCCGTGTTTTTAAACGGAAGTACTCTTTGCAATAACTCATTTTAGTTTTTGTTTCCGAAAATTTTTTGAAGAATGTGTACACCTTAAAAATAATACTTCGAACCTGACTTTGCAATACCTGACTTTTTGACTCGCCACTAAATTCACTGCAAGAAGCCATTGCACTATTTAACTCTTACTCTACTGTTGTGTAAAGAACAAGTGAATGATATTGCTCTGAACTCTCCACAGTAAATAAACACTTCTTATCCAGCATTCATTCATAAACATAAGCATACAGCATTCCACAGGCTAACAGGAAATGAAGTGTTTGCTCTTTCTCGAATTTAACACCTTAACTTATTCACAGTATTTCTTTTATCACATCATGTCAGTAGTTAAAATTTCAGTTCTGAGTAATTGGTTGGTTGCTAATGCTCATGGAGTTGGAGAATTTCCATTTTCCTTCTGGCCTCCCAGTAACGTGTGACTAGTGCTGTCAGTTCTCCATCTGTTTTTGTCAGGGCACTACATTGGAGCAGATGATCTCCGTCCATCAATGAGTTCGGGTCCCTACACAGTGTGCAGGTCAGGGATTCAAAAATATTAATCCTGTGTAGATGAGCGGCCAAACAATCGTGGCCAGTATTTAGTTGGAAGATGGCAACGGTACTGCTTCTTGGGTAGTCTGGGATGGAATTTTTACTTCCTAGTAGAATTTTCCAGCTTGTTAGTACCTTTTTCTTTGCATTCTTCTTTCTAGAATAAGTTGATTCTATTGTTTATATGTAGTTTTAATGTGTGGAATGAGGTTTTTTGTTGGCAGTTTTGTTTTATTTTTGTTCCTTTTTTTTTTTTTGCCAGGGAATCTGCTATTTCATTGCCTGTAATTCCACAGTGGGATGGAATCCACTGGAAGTGTATTTCTTTTTTTAGACCTTGTAGTATTCGTAATGAACTGTAAATTTCAAGTATTCTATTGTTGTTAGGGTACAGTGAGGATAGGGCTTGAAGTGCTGATTTAGAATCGCTTAGAATCACTGCTTTAGAGAAAGAGTTCACATGGTTGAAGAGTTGTTTCAGCGAGGTGTTGATTGCTTCTAATTCTCCATCATAGTGGGTTGCTAGTGTACCCAAACAGATGTAAAAATTGAATATTTTACTATGTATTCCTGCTCCAGCATTACTTTGTCAAATAGGTAGCTGTCTGTGTATATGTGTAGCCATGAGTCTTGTGGATAATAAGTTTCAATTGTTTCTAGAGCTAGCATTTTAAGTGTTTCTGCACTTACATCCCTTTTTGACTCTATATTTTGCAGAAAGTTTACTCTGCTATTTATTTTAGGTTGTGATAGAGGGCAGATTGGAAGTGGGAGATGTTCAATTTTGTTTGTGTCTTCAAGGTTGTATATTCTCTGTAGGTTATAGGCTTTCTGCATAAATCCTCCCTGTGTTTTTAAGGTCCTTTCTCTGCTTTTGCAGTTCTTCCAGTGAGTATTAAAGGGGAGCCTTTGTAGTTTTTCATTTAGGTGGAGGTTCTGTTTTTCCATTTCATATTTAATTGGCAAGTTATTTGTAGCAATTTGCATTGCAGTAATTGGTGTTGATTTGACTGCTCCCATTATTAGTCTGAGTGCTTGGTTCTGTAATGTTTCAAGTTGTGCTAGTTTGCTTTGACTTACTGTATCACCTCGCTTCAATAGAGGAGTGCTGGTTTGTTGTAACTTTTATAGGTGGTGTTGAGTGTATTGACAGAGGACCCGCATTTGCTGCCAGCTAGTCTTTTGAGTGTTGTTAAACTCTGAGTGGTCTTTCTATGGTTTCATTAATGTGCGTTTTCCAAGATAATTTAGAATCGAGTGTTATGCCTAGATATTTATAATTTTCTGTTTCTGTTAGTTGCTCACCATTTTAGTGTTATTTTGATAAGCGGTTTTGTGTGGCAATGAACTCTTCCGGAGTCCTGAGTAATTAAAAGTATATGTACATACATTCACACCAACCACTTTGAACTCTCTAGAGTAAATAGAGATTACGAACCATTCATAAACAAAGATATGTGACCAGACACATTCTGCCAGGGCGGCAGGAAATTGTTTCCTCTCACTCAAATTCTCTTATTCAAAGTAATTCTTTTATCATGTCATGTCAAACATTTACGTTTCAGTTCGGAGTAATTACCAATATATGTACACGCATACGTGCCAACCAATAATGATATTCATACAGTACTTATGTCGCAATTTATTGTTATAATACAGGTAATAGTAGTTTATTTGTATTAGAAAAACTATTTGAGCTAAAAATATGGGGTTTTCATGGTTATGTTAGATACATTACTCTCTACCTTCCACATGGATCAGTTTTGGCAAAATCTGAATTTTCTCTTAGTGCAAATAGTATTTCATACAGATTGATTAGGTTGGCACTCCTCACACACCACTTAGCGGGAATGCAATACAACACCGCAGGACTTCGATTGGTTGCTCACCTAGTAGCGCTCAAGGACAAACACCTTCCCATTTGAAACACATAATAGTCTGTGTTAATGCTGTTTATTATTGCATGCTAATGTATAATTTGGTTGTAGCTATTATTTTACGAGGGCCGTTCAGAAAGTAACCTCCGATCGGTCACAGTGCGGGTAGTGGGGGGAGTAGCGATGCCATCTGTGCATTCACGCACTCAGCAGGTCAGTCGGCATCAAGCCGTGGTCGAGTGAACGTCGTATCTGCGCTAGTTTAGTGTTTGTGGCCGTTTGAAATGTGTGCTGCAATAGAAAACCTCGCCAAATGTGAAGTGCTTGCTGTTATAAGGTTTTTTACAGCCAAAGGATATTCTGCAGCAGCTATTCATCGTGACTTCCGGTATCTTTTTTTTTTTTTTTTTTTTTTTTTTTTTTTTTTTTTTTTTTTTGCACGATAACGCCCTTCCTCACTCTGCTCGCAGAACAACAGCCCTTCTTGAGTCCTTCAAGTGGGACGTTGTCAACCATCCACCTTACAGCCCAGATCTGGCGCCAAGCGATTATCACCTGTTCATGCATATGAAGACATGGCTCGGGTCCCAGCGGTTTGATGACGACGAAGAGCTCAAAGATGCGGTCACAGGCTGGCTCCAGGCACAAGCGGGTGATTTTTATGCAGAAGGAATTTCAAAGCTTGTGAACAGATATGATAAGTGTCTCAATCGTTATGGAGACTATGTAGAAAAATAGTGCAAAGATGTAGGTGTACGATGTATATATTAAAATATTTTTATTTAACTTGGTGAATTTTTTGCAATCAACTGGAGGTTACTTTCTGAATGGCCCTCGTATATGTAATTTTCTGAATATGTTGGTTTACTGTAAATTCCAAATTTTATTTTTGTGTTATTCCTGATGATATTTAGATCCAAGAGAGTTGTTCATTGATTTCCTTTTCTACTGTGAATTTGATAGTCCTTTCTTGCAGATTGAGTAATTTTAATGCATCATCTAAATGTTTATTCGGCACTATTGCAAAGATGTTGTCATTGTCTCTATACCAAACTTTGAAGATCCATGGGAAGGCAGAAATATTACAGACTGTATTAAAAAAAAGTGGTTAACTACAATAGAAATGGAAACAATGGAAGTAGAAGAATACATTTCACTAGCAAAAATGTGCATTGAACAAAACTTCTTCAGACTTAATTAAAAACACTACAAGCAGAAATCAGGGTCATCAATGGGCAACCCACTTTCACCTTTTTTGGCAAATTTATTTATGAGTGCATTTGAAACACAAATTAAAAAGGCCTTTAATTGTTTTATTTTCAGATTATGGTAGTATCAGATTTTGGTAGTACTAACAAGAAAATATTAACATCTAGTGTTTGTAACAATGATGACAGCTTTGTTGTTTCCGGCTGAGGACGTGGAAAAATTTCTATGAAATCGCGATCCCGGACAATTTATAAGAAAAGTGTCATCATTTCTTATAAGATAAGTGAAGTTTTAAGTTACAAATTGTTATATTTGTATATATGTATGCTTATATATTTACAGTGTTATGAAACACACAAAAGTAAAAACAAATATTATGACAGTTATAAACACTCACTCGCTTGCTTTGTAATTCTTTGATTTGCAAGTCTGTTGCATCACTTCATCGCTGGTGTCCTCTGAATTGCTGATAATTTCATTAATTGCATTTTCTAGTACTCCATCGTTTCCCCAATATTACATTTCCAGCTCTTGGACCCCAATATTACAATTCCAGCTCTTGGACCTTCTTCGAGTATCCTTCACAATCTGCAAGTTTCCGCAGATTTGTGGCTCTCCAGTTAACATTGGGTGCTGTGAAAACATTGTTTATTTTTGTTCACACCAGCTAAATTGCATTCAGATCACAGTTATACAGAAGTAGACGAATAATGTGTCCCCTTTTGAGAGCCATAAAATTCACCACATACATCTTGCACTTAGATATGTTGTAAACTGGTTAGCTAATAATTAACCTCAGAATTGCACGAAACGATGCACATGTGGAAGCTTAGCATGTTAGGAACTTGATGTCAGAGTGTATAGTGCATTTCATGTTTCAAAGTTGTCATCTGTGTTATTGGAACTAGGCAAAACCTACTGAATGAGGACTTGGGGCCCTAATGCTCAAGAAATCATGTGCATATAGTAGGTATATTTGAGGTCATTCTTTTTTTTTTAATCTCTCTCATAGCTGTTATGTTTTTTTACAGAGTGAAAAGAAAATTGGAACAAATTGGAATCTAGAGGGCTGCATGTTAGCCTTGGAACAGGTAATCAGACGAGAATACTTTCCTGAGGGAACAAGAGAAACCTTACAGCTTTTCCTGGGCAGGCAAGTACCTGTGGATCCAGATGAAATTCTGCTTTTGAACTAATGTAAATACATGTTTTCCGTCCAAAGAAGATGCAAGAAATACATTTGTCTATGAAAGGAAGCTACATTTTTGTAATCTAATGTTTAAGTAGGATGAAAACAAAGTGAACTATTAGGTGCTATCAGCACATAAAGTGTGTAGCGCTTAGTGTCTTTTTTAATCTTAATATTTTCTAACAGAGACAGCTTTCTACTTGTGTAGTCTAAGGCATAAGAAATAAGTCAAAAGTTACTGTATTTCTCCAAATGCAAGACAATTCCACTTTTTACTAAACCTGATTTATTAAGAATCCACCATAATATAATCTCTTGAACAAAATCTTTAAATAGCTAGCACATGATTTTTGTATGAATTTGAGATGATGCAATAAGGGGATGATGAATGGAGAAGTTAGTATTTAATTTTGTCAGTAGTTTTTGTATGCAGTGTTACAATGCTACATGCACCATATCATGCACTCCATAGTGGAATTATAATGAGCCCTTTATGCATTCTTGCTGAGTAGTCTCTGATGAATTACTGCCAGAAAAACACAATGATGGTTGTGAACTTCATAAAGATATAAGAGATCACAGGGGAACAGAAAGTACGGAATATTGCCCCAACTTTTAAATGGATCAACAAAATTAGATTTCCTGCCCTCTCCCATAGTAGAGCCCCTTCAAACAGTTTTTAAGGTGCATCACCTCAGTAGGCTTCAAGTGAAGTGATGTGGGATGAACTTCAGAATTTTGAATGGTATATCTTTTTAAAAATAAAATTCAGTTAGACATGTTTCACAATCACTTCACCAGCTTCTTTGTTTACTAATGAATTGATTTACATTAAAGTTACTACAACAGGAGACACATTGAAATTTAACTATAATAAATACGACTCATCTATAATTTAATAGGAGATATATTGTTTGCTATAGCTTTGCCATTTATTGAAAGTACAATTTGTTGAAAGCATCAATTGGCAGTATTCCAAAATTCATTATGTGATTCTAGTTAAATGCTTTAATCATTCAACTTCTTGATTTATGAAATGATCTGCTGCAGCTGAATTATTGTTTGATTCAATGTTTCTAAATTAGTTCTAAACTAAATTGCATTTTCTGAGTGTAAACTTTGTCACAAGATAAGCAGTTTAATTGATATGTATAGTCTATATATAGTTTAATTGGTAAATGCTAATTTTGTTTAGAAAATCCTAATACATTTTATATGTAATTGTATGCCATGTTCAACCCTTAACTGTGAGCTATTTTAAGCATTTCAAACTGCTGTGCATTAGCTAGTATTTCTTTAAATCCCAGTCAGCAATATTAAAGTCTACACAAGTTGATTAAAATGCACTTTATTTCATGTTTTAAAGATATTTGAAAGAAGCGCTGAAATTTGTAGCCAATAATCATAAACCTATATCAATTAAGGCTGTATATATCCCCCCCCCCTCCAAACATTTAGGCAGCTAATTTGGGGTTAAAATGCAGAGAAGCTTGTTAGATATTTCTGATTGATGTATTGTACAAGGTAACTGAAGAAAGTCAGCATCTAGCATATGACTAAAGTAGAGTATAACAATTTTCTGATGTAGCATCAATTGTCTGTATTGACAGGTGTATTAACCTTTGTGAATTACAAACATTGCCTTATTACAGACAAATACAAGTAAAGATGTGGTGGATGATCTTAAGACTCAATAGATGATTTAGGCGTGAACAGTGAAATTCCATGTTATTTAAAGCCTGTATAACTTCATTTTCAGTAATTTTTCTTGCTTTATTACACGCAAACACAAGATTCTAAACTATTGGTATGTCACAGGAGTTGCACACAACCAGAATTTTTTTCTTTTTTAGTGGATTGAATCTTGCAATGTATTTAAATGTGCAGATACGTAAGCAGGAGTATTAAATGTTCATGCACTTCTAATATGTAAAATTACATGAAGCTGTATGGTAACAGCCAAAACGCTTTCATAACTTACTTCAGCTATTGCACTAGAAGTATAACCAACAATATTACTCAGAAGTTAATTCCACACAGTGTTGTTTAAATTAACTTAGCTCTAATCCCCACACTGAACTCTTCCATCCATATGGCCTTCTGTGTATGGCGCAGCTGTGACAGCCATAACAGCAAAGTGGTTAAACTTTTTAACATGACAAATATTTCTATTACCTTTCTGATCCTTAATTTTTTTCAGTTTTGATTGTAACATGAATATTAAAACCCTTAATGATGTGTGTATATTCTCTATCAGTGTCAAATTGAGAGTCATTTTGATCTGTAAATAAACAACTAGCAAACAAAGAAGCTGTTGATCAGACAGCAAAACTTACACCAATGGGGGAAGAGAGAGAGAGAGAGAGAGAGAGAGAGAGAGAGAGAGAGAGAGAGAGAGAGAGAGAGAGAGAGAGAGGAGAGATGACATGAGCTTCACTATGTTCTAGAGTACATTGTGTTGCTTATTTTATGTGAGTGGGTCATCCGCTCTTGCAGGTTTATATATCATGGATATCCTAATTATGTGTAATCAAGGATCTGTTGATTAAAATAACAAGGTACTTGACTTGCACAAATATTTATGCTTTGTTTCCATCACATCGTGATTAAGACCACAACTTCTTCATATACAAACAGTATTTAAGACCCAATGAGATTTTAATTTTGAGACTTTCAATAATAATAATAATAATAATAATAATAATAATAATAATAATAATAATAATAATTCAGTCCCCATATACCTAACCCTCAGTTAATGCCAGAGGTTCTACTCCCATTAGTCCTGGACCCGTAGGACCAAGGACCCAGGCTTCCTTCGACCAGGGAGTTACTGAGCTGTCCCAAAAGGGCACCCAGCGCCTCCATGGGGCTTTCCATAGGGCAAGATCTAGAGACTAACAAGCCCCCCCATCTGGTCCCGTGGACTAAAGCCAGGATGGAAGTGGATACGCCATTTACGCGCACCAACTCCAAAATGGGAAAGCTACCGATATGACCTCAGTGGTGCCGCCTGGTGCTCTAGCACACCTTCTACTAGCTATGCTGGCTAGTACACGGGGAATATTAATGGCTTCCCTCAAACCTGTCCGGAGATGCACCCGATCCCCCATGGGTATTGGGAACCACTGCAGCCTCGAGTCCAACCCAATCTGAACAACTCCCTATCAGGGAGGAGCTCGAGTGTTCGGCCCAAGGTTCCTCTAGTAACGTCAGAGGTACCATAAGTGCTAGGGGTCTGCAGCGCCTGCACCACGGCAGCTGAAGAGGACGGATCCCCTCCCGTACAGGGATACCTACCCCTCAGTTTTTGTGTATTGGAGGCTCTCTACGCCTTTTTACACATTTTGCCATTGCACCTATCCTAATCTGCATTTTTCTCTTAATTGTTCTTAGCCATTTCTCTTTGACTTTCCCTAAGTAATTCCCTATATTTCTCCTGTTCTTTTCCCCTTTTACTGACAAAATTTTTCTGATTACTACTTCAATTGTCCCATTTACGTAGCCAGGCCTGCTCTCTCCATATCTTTGTTTGACTACAGTATAATATACAATGAAAGTCTGCATTCTCTTCTCCACACAATGGACCTTTATCTAGCTCCCTATCTTGACCTATATCTTTCAAGTTTCTCACTCCTGTTCTCGCCCTAACTTATTACATATATCATTAAGTAATAACCTTTCCTCCCCCAGATTGTTTTTATTTCTCGATACAACCTCAGTGAGCTTTTGTCACTTTTCCTGACAAAAATATCTTGTGTGTCAATATCCTCTAATATTAACTTCTTTCCAAAAGTCTCTATACCCATACTCTACATTTATGCAAGAATGACCCATACCTATCAACACGTCCAACTTGAAGTTTGGGTTCTCTTCAAAGGTGGTGTCAGATTGAACAGTTTTCTTTCATATTTCTTTATGAATATCTTTCTCCACAGTGTTCAGGGTCCAACATGCAGGAAAATATATTTGTAAAGAAATATGAAGGAAAACTTCAATGTCCACACCACCTTTAAAGAGAACCCAAACCTAAGGTTCATCAACAAAGTGGCCCCTTTTACTTCCAAGGATTTCACCAAATCAAAATTTGACTGTCAACATTAGCTGAGGATGTTAGGAAAGTCCTAACGAAATGCGTTCTAGGTAAACACTAGCAATATATGGAGAATTGAGTACTAGTTCGACTCAAAATTATATTTTGTGCTTCATTATATCATAGTCCTTACTCATAAAAGGTAAATCTTGTTTAAGCACACGGTTTATCATATTTTGTTATGGCATTAAGCATTCTTGAGAATAAGACCTGAAGCAATATGATATGAATCATATCCAGTGATTCATTTGTGGTTATAAAATTTAATAAATATCCTGATGGGTTGATTTCTAATCGTCTTCTCGTCTGGCTTGCTGCCGGAGAACACCTTGAGCATTCTTGAGAAGTTTATTATTGATTTGAATTGTGAAACATTTTATACTTTTACCAACTGCTGATCCCCCTCCCCTTTTTTTTAAACAATGGGAACAGAATTTCAAAGCCATCATGTAATGGCACACTTTTAAAAGATTAAATTGTCATGTGAGCCTGTTGTATCGCCTTTTACTTATAATAGGATATGTAATAAAATGTTTCTTTTGTAAATTTTTATCTTGATTAACATGAAACAGAAGATAAGTTTTTGTAACAGTTTTAATAGAAGAACATTTCAAGAAAGTTAAGTGCCTGTACATGCTCAGGCTTTCACGGCCAACGTTAATCCAGTCGTACATTATTAATTTTTAGATGGGTCGTATTTATTACACATCTAAAAATTAATAGTTTTTCGCTTCACTGTGGTGTTCCAATACAGTTAAATCTCGATACAGTCGTACATTGTTTCTGGCTTGAAAGCCGTGGTCCAGATGATGAAAAACATCTGACGTTTTGCCCGTTGCTCTGTCAGCATCTTCAGAGAATTGATTCCTTGTGGTTACACTAGAGTGGTGCTTGGTGGAACAATCACCCCTCGTCTCCTATCATTCGCTTGTCCACTAATCTATGCATCTGAGGAGACTGCCACACAGTCTGGTTGGCTCTTTATGGTATTGTCCAGCACTGGCATACAGGCTTTGTGTAAGCGTGCTACTTCATTTCTATTAAAATTGTTTTTGTATTTATACATCTCAATGGCTTCTGTCGAGAACTTCAGTTTCCTCAAATTTAATGTCGTGGCCCACTAGCAAAGCATACTCAACTACTGCTGATTTCTCAATGTGACCCAGTCACAGTTGCTTTTGTGTTCCTTGATGTGGGTTTTTATGCTGCACTTGGTGATACCAACCAACTACAGGATATACGGCACATTCCTTGCATCAAGAACGGTTCTTGCTGCTTCTCCTTTGCCGATCTGAGTTTAGTTTTCTGGTGGGCTTGAGGATGGCTTTTATTTTGGCTCTCTCCAGCAGTTTGCCAATGTGATCCACAACACCATTGATGTAAGGTAAAAATGCTTTGTTATTCTGCCTTGTCATCTCAGAGTTATTTTGATTTTCTTCTTGGACTTGAAGCCCGAATTATTTCCTTTTTACCATAACCGTTAGCTTGTAGTGCCTGGTGCAGATGATTCAGTTCCTGTTCCAGAGCGGCTGGTTCACAGATACGTTTAGCACATTCTGTTAGTCTTCGTTATACCTATTTTCTGTCGGGGGTGTGGTTGAAAGTTTTTGTAGATAGCGGTGTGTGTGGTTTGGTTTTCTGTAGACTGTATGCCCTAGCATCACATCCAGTCTTCTGGTTATTAGAACATCCAAAAACAGAATGCTCGTATCTTTCTCTTTCTCCGTAGAAAACTGTATATCTTCATTGTTGTTGATGTGGTGGAGGAATTTTCCTAGTTCTTTTCGATGGAGCTACTGCCAAAATGTCAGATGTTTTTTCATCTGAACCACAGCCTTCAAGCCTGGAGACATTCTACTGGATTAAGTACAACACTGTAGATTTTGTACTTATATGGCAGACTCTTTTTTACCCTTTGCCAGTGGGAATACTTATAGTTCCTCCATTGTTATTAAAAATGTGCTAGATTTATTGATAATTATCAAATGAATTATAATTCATTTAACCTCTTGATATGAATAGTACCTGGTTGAGGTGTTGTGACCTTGGCTTATAACTGCATTTCCTGCAGTAAGTTTGAAATTTGAAACATATTTTTTTGTTCATTATTCAGAAAGTATATGTCCCTAGTGCAGACTTGTATTCAGAGAAATATAGTAATTATTGAATTATTTATTAGAACAACTAGATAAGAGATAACTGATAGCATAGTACTTAGATTGTTTCAGCCATTTTGAGCATGCAAACTGCAATAAGATTATATCATTCTAAATAAAATTTTACTTATGGCTAAGTAAGCAGTTGCTTTTCAACTGATGTCATGCTTTAAATTTGTTATATTAGGTAATAGAAGAAATATTTTAAACATTCCACTATTTAAGCTTTTTCAAAAATTTTGTTTATTTTGCTTTAGTTTCGCTCAAAACTTCAAATTAATTTGTTGAATTGTAAATCTTTAATCAATTCTCTTAATATGCACTACATTTTAAAGTCATTTTATTTTGTAAGTCCTCATATGCCTTTTAAGATGCAAGATCTGTATGTTTTGTCATTTTTGTTTCATTTACATTTTGAAGAACATGCTACATACTTTACTGTTTATATTTTCTTCTGTATAATGGGCTATTTTGTGATATTTAGAGAACGTGGAACATATTCCATCACAGGAATCTTCTGATATAGCATATTTCAGTGTGTCTGAGTTATGAATAGTTTAATCAACATCATGTAGTGCACTAAAGATTAGGGAAAACTTACAAGTAATTTTCTTCTTTGTCTTCACTGCAACTGTTTTTTTTTTTTATTATTATTATTATTATTATTATTATTATTATTATTATTATTATTATTATAACGTATTTTTTCAAGTGACTGAAAATACTGAAAATGGTTATAATATTTTAAGTAAAGGCTGCATTTCTTTGACATTTTAAACAACTTTATTTTTAATCTTTTCTGTTCAATTTATGTACTTCATTCTTCAGTTATCATTTCAGATATTTCCATTATTTTTATGCACTTCGCCATAGATCTAAAATGTTATTCAAAAGTACACTGAAGATACTTTTTCTTTTCCCTGTGGCTTACTTGACCACAGTTCTTATTAGTATCCAACTTGAATAATGTACATAAAAGAGGTGTTTTTGCTCACACTGAAATATGCTGGATATTAGTATAGCTAGTGCATGGAACATTCTGCATATGTACTATTTTGTGTAAGTTAGGTTAAGTTATTTTTAACTTTCTTTTAGTACCTATTATAAACAAGTACAAAATAGGCATATAAAATGAATCCCTTTTCATTTGAGGAGCTTGTTTCCAAAACAGCAAATCTTAATTGGATAGATTTTAGAGTACAATTAACAAAAAATCTTGACAAACTAGGGAAATAATATAGTTTTTGCACCAGATCTAGACATGTGAAATTATTGCTGACAGTTCTGAAACAGGTTACTTATCAGATCAGGAAATGACAGGTCAACTACATGCAGGAGAATGCAGGACAATCGCTGTCAAGTATCCCTACATTGATCATATCTGCTCCATATTTTTATTTGTTCATTCATCTTCATAAAGTTTGGGATACTTGAAATTATTTCTCTGCTTTGACTTTGTAATACCTTGCCAGTTAACTTAGAAAATGCAGAACTCTTTGTTTTAAATGTCACAAACCTAAAATAATTGTTATTTAAGGCTGTCTTTGAAAAAACAACTAGATATGGAACTCTTTGAATGTGAACTGTAGGTATTTGTTAAATGGTGTGAGTAAGCAAAGGTGTATAATTACTGCCAGTAATTTAGTCACATTTCCAGAGTTTTTGGTTCACTGTACATAATTATATTTTCAGAATTTGATTTTAATTCCCCCTCAATTTTTTGTGGCATATCAGGATATTTATTTTATTGTAAATCTAATTAGAGTATGATATTGGATCTGCAAAATTTTGTGTACAGTAGTTATTAAAACAAAGAAGTATCTTTGTTTCAGTATTTAATTTTTATTTGTAGAAACAATTTGGCTCCACTTTCAAATATAAAGATGCAAGATTTTTCTCTAAGTATTTTTTCGAAGCACAGCTTTTGTTTTGGTATAATACATATATAGAATTATTTATGTGGTGTTTTCTTGTTAGAAAACATTTTATTAAACAAGCTTTATATTACAATGAAATATAATGTGTTGTAAACTTCACTTATCTTTTTAAGAAATTGTAAATTCTTCGTGGATTTCAAAAGACTAGTTTTGCAAATAGAGAGCATAGTCATATTGCATGTTGATGTTTCTCGAAGTCCCTTTTCAATCTTGGATAAGTATGCAGTAATCAATGAGCCTGTATGGGTCCACTTAGTGTATGAGAAAGCTTTCTCCACTCTGAAAATGCATAAACCTGTCAGAAATTATGATATCCATTATATAAATCTGTTAACTTCATGCTTCAGATATTCGGAGCTGTATGTCAAAATATTTCTTAGTTATTGTTGTGCAAATACGTGTAATTTAGTTTACATACCAAAGAAAAATAATTTTGTCACACAGTCTTGTTCACATTATACTTCTGATAGTGTGTATAAGACCCCAGCTCTTGTAAAACATGTCTTTTTCGCAGTATATGCCTACTTCCTTATGCTTGCACTTCTCCCTTACCTTGTTTTCGATACTTACGCAGAGAGCATTGCCATGGATGAACTATCTTGGCCATTCTTACTATAGAACGAAGGGGAGAAGGAGACAGAATCTGATACTGTAACTCACTATACATAGGAGATTTTATAAAAATAATCATAATCTTGTTTTGTTATGCTGCAAGGTCTAAACTCTGATATTATCCTTTGTATTCTGAATTAGGTAGCTTACGTTAGGTAACATTTTGGAAACAAGCTCTTCATTTATTTACATGTAGGGATGTTTATATTTTATAAAAATAAAGAAAATTGGTAATCTATTTAGTGTAACTAAATGATTAAGTTGTAATATTATGGTTGTTTATTTTTCATGCTTATGTATTTTATAGTTAACCAGCTATAGATTCATACAACTTTGTTCATCTTTTCAGACCAAACCTGAAGGTGGACACCTTCCCAAAAGCAAAACTTAAACTGATGACAGCTTTGTTTCAGTGATAAAGACTTTTTTTAATGCTGTAAAGAAAAATTTTCTGCAGTTAGTGAATGAAATCCTTATACATGAAATAAACTTTTAATCATGGAGATTTTTATATTGAATAATAAGATTCCAGATCTATCACCTGAGCTTGGTTTTTTTATTTTTTATTTATTTATTTTGTGCTGTGCATATTCTCAGTAAAAATAAATATTGGCTATTTGTTAAGAGGTCTTCATTTTTTATGTATAAATTATGCAGGAGAAATGTCTAATCTTTGTTTTTTGTAAGCTTACCTCGCATGCAATCCTAAATGTATCCATCAGCATTCCCTTCTCATTGGTTAGCTGAGGTTCGTGCTGTAAATGTTATAGAGCTCTTCAAGTGAACAGACAACATAACTTAAATGGATACCTTAGTAAACCATGCATGACTCATGCAAATTAAGTATTGGAAATGTGCAATAAATGTATAGTGAATATTTAACTCAAATTTATTTGGTTTGACAATCCTATTTACAGGATGCAGTGGCTAATGTTGCGTACATTGCAAGCACATATGAGTCTTCAGTTGTTAATAAACAGTCTCAAAATGGACATAACAAAGTTTGAACTTCGATTTCTTCTAAAACACTACTGGAAACAAGATTATAAAGCTGCTGCCACAGCTCGAAGAAATGTAAAGTGCAAGAAGATGTCGTTAGCAAGTATGGCACAACATTGGTTCCAAAGTTTCAACAATGGAGACAAAAACCCTAAAGATGTACCACGTTCTGGAAGATCTAAAGTATGAAATATTGAGGATACGTGCTAAGTTTTGTGAGAAAATCTGCAAAAAAGAACCCATAGGCTTTCAGAAGAACTTGGTGCATCAAAAGGTATCAAATGATAAGATTTGTCAGGAGAATTGTCACTTATTATGAAAAATGGGTATATTACCGAAACCCTGATGCCTTGAAACAGTGGCTTAATCCCTGCCAACCTGTCAGTCATTGTGAAAACAAATCAGCTCGGTCCCAAAATAATGTGTCTGGTGGAATTTTGAAGGTGAGGTTCACTGGGAGTTTGTTCCAAACGGGCAGGCGATTGATGCAGATCTTTTTTCTCAATAACTGGAATAAGTTCACGACTGAGATACCCAGCATTAGTTAACTGAAGTAGAGTTCTATTGCAACAGGACAATGCAACACCTACTGCACAAACAAACATGGAAAATATTACACAAATAAAAATATTTGTAAAAGAATCTCCACTTCCTTCTTTATAAAATTGATTTCAAAAGCGTATCACTTTCATCATGAGTTAATCCTTGTTTCATGTAAGCTTGCCCAGTATCTCTTACTGGTCACGTGATCTAATCACATCTCATTGGCTGCTATTGTGGTAAAGACAGTCGTGCAGTAAAAATTAGTTCGTTATTTAACATGGTGATATATCTTTATATGTTGGAAGAGAATTGTCAAATTTATATTTTCGTAACTGTTTTAATTAAATATATCACGCAACAGAGATGATTTATCTGAAATGCATGTTAATTCTTAAACGAAGTAAAGAGGAGGTTCCTTTGCTCTCAAGCACAAGACACGATAGCACGTGCTTCAGCGGTAGTGGTGACATATTTGTTTATATGACTTTTATCACTGACCTTGTTTTGAACTGGATTAGTCATATATCGCCATTCGAAGGTTGTTGTGCCTAGTGCGAAAGCTAAGTTATTTTATTGATCGTTGATTGCGCGTGTACTTATATGAATAATGGCAGAGTCTACCGCCAGTTTTTCGCTGAGGTATCGCAAGGGTAAATCTTTACAAACAGGCGAAAAAAGAATTGTGTTGCATGTGTTTAATGCACTCATAGAGAAGAATCCATCTTTGTCAGTGAGGAAGTCGAACAGCTGTGCTCTGAAGTTACAGGTGTGAGTGTTAGATACGTAGAAACATAGAGAAAACAGGAAAACTTACCACTCCAGGCAAAGTAGGAATAAACAAAAGCGCGTGCTCTGAGAAAATACGTGAAAAGTGCTGTGCGTCCTCATGTGTAGGTATAGTTCTTTAGAAACGAACTCCCTAACATAAATAACATTTCGTTTGCTGTAAATGAGGATGCAGATTCACCAAATTTCAGCAGATTGCTTATATAGCTGGGGTTTGTGAATGAAAAAAGAGGCAAGAAAAATGTGCTAAAAAACAGAGGCGATGTTGCTGTGTGGCGAAGATGTTATTTAAGGACAGTCAGACTGTACCGAGATACAAGTTGCAAAATATACTACCTTGACGAGACTTGGGAGAATGAAGAACACACGACAAGTAAGGTATGGCGTGACACGACTTTTAAGACTGAAAGACAAGCATTTTTGAAAGCTATGTGTGCTGGTTTAAAATATCCAGTGGAAAAGGCTGAAGGCCTTTCATTATAAACTTGTTTCAGTTACATTGCTCAGTCATTCAGTTTCAACTTGCTCAGTTTCATTATAAACTTGTATTTTTGCATGCCTTCATATCCTTATTTGTATGATTTTATTTTTATCTTCCCGGCAATTATTATGACGTTTCCTGCAGGTTTAAATGTGAAGGAAAGGCACCGCCTATGGCCTATGGCATGAAAGCACTAGCCAATTAGGGCGAGGGGGAAGGTAGTTTAACGCGGAGTGATACATGTCAGTGGGGCAAGCTTATATGAAACAGAGTATAGTTCCAAACTCCGTTGTTAAGGAACTGATGATGAAAGCGATATGCTTTTGAAATTGATTTTATAAAGAAGGAAGTATTAACATCAACTTAAGTGGAGATTCTTTCACAAATATTTTTATTTGTGTAATATTTGTTGCTTCACTGTGACTAGCTTCATTTTCTGTGTAACCATGGAAAAACTTCAGAAATTGGAAGAAATAGAACTGCTACCACACCCAGCATAGCCCGCCTCAGTAGCGTGGTGGTAGCATGTCTGCCTCATGCTCAAGAGTTCCCGAGTTTGAATCTTGGTCAGGGTGAGTTACCTGGATACGGTTTTTCCGGGGTTTACCCTTATCCTGAAAGACGAATGTTGGGTAACTCTAAGCTCTATGGACCCTGGGCTCATTTGAGCATCATTTCACCCATTCCATTCATTGTCCGATATGACTTAACGTTGGAGGACGTAAATTACACACACACACACACACACACACACACACACACACACACACACACACACACACACACACACACACACACAGCATACAGCCCTGTTCTCGCACAATGAGATTATCGTCTTTTTTTATCCATGGCCCATTTCCTACTTGGAAGAAATTTTGACAACTTTGAAGCAGTGCAAGTGGTTGTCACCAAATTCTTCCCATCAGTAACCAGAGACTGGTACCTTCTTCCTATGACTGTACAGCCCTTGAAGTTTGACCTTGGCATCCCTAATGATATGCCGTCGTTCAAATCGGTCCTGTGTCTTCCTTCTCCATGTTCTCACATCCAGTGCTCTCAGATCTTCCATATCATTAATCCATCTCAGCTTTGGGCATCCTCTTCTCCTTGTACTACCCAACCTTGCATTTAATGTGATTTTAGGGATTCTTGTGTCTTCCATTCTTATCAGATGGCCCAGCCATTAAAGCCTTCTGATTTTTATACCATTCATTATATCAAAATCTTTATATTGCTCTGCTATTTCACTATTTGTTCTGATACGCCAAATTCCACCATCATATACTGGACCATAAATCTTTCTTAATGTCTTCCTTTCCCATGTTGCCAATATTGTTTTTGCTTGCTCGGTTAGCACCCAAGTTTCACTTCCATATGGTACTATAGGCTTAATTATCACTTTATATAGCCTTGTTTTAACTTTCTTCCCAATATACTTGGCCTTCATTATATTACTGAGAGCATGGAGACATAATTAACTTTTGCTGTTATCTCTGTAATTTCTTTCAGTATGTCATACTTATTCATCATTGATCCTAAATAATTAAATGAATTGACTTTTTCATATCTCTCTCCATTTAGTATTATATAATTTCCATTATTTACATTAGCCATGTATTTGGTTTTATTATAATTTATCTCCAGTTCTGCTGAAGTAGTCCCTGTCTGTAAATGAATTAGTCTCATTCAAGATTTATATTTCTGGCTAAAAGCACTACATCACCAGCATACGCTAGGTACTGCCTAGTACAATTAAAGATTGTTCCTCCAGGATTTATTTCAATTTCTCTTATCTTCTCTAATCCAATGTTAAATAATAACGTAGACAAGGAATCCTCTTGCCTTATTCCTGAATTTGTGTTGAATTCTTTAGATAACCTGTTCTGAATCTTCACCGTATTCACTGTATTGGTAAGTGTAATTTTTGTAATCCTGATTAATTTATTTGGTATTCCAAATTCTCCCATGGCTTCTAATATATATATATATATATATATATATATATATATATATATATATATATATATATATAAACTGTTCATACTGTCAAATGCCTGTTTAAAGTCCACATAGAGTTAATGTAGAGGTATTTTATGTTCATGAAACTTTACAAGGATCTTTCTCAGTGAAAATATATGGTCAGTTGTACTTCTATTTTGTCAGAACCCACATTGATATTCTCCCAAAAAGTGTTCCACATATGGCTTGATATATCCAGCTAAAATATTTGTAAAGATCTTATATACAACATTTGACAGAGATATTCCACAACAGTTGTTACATAATAATTTGTTCCCTTTTTTATAAATAGACACTAGTAAGGCTATATTGCAATCACTTGGCATAGTCTCTTAATTCCAGATATCCAATTTTCAGTTATATATACCTTGCCATAGCTTTCTACTCCATTCTTAATCATCTCTCCACTAATTGTTCTTCCCTGGTGCTCTATTATTTTTTAAATTTCTAATTATAGCATTAACCATGACAACTGTAGGTGTTTGTATTGGTTGATCTATTCCTGTACATTTGTCTGTTCATTTATTTAATTTTGTTTTAGTATCTGTTGAAAATAATTGAGCCTCTTACCAGGTGTCCACATTTGTCCTTACAGATGTTAGACCTTGGTTGAAATCCTGTTCTGTATTTCCAAATACCTTCAAAAAACTTTCTATTTTCGTTCTTCCCAAATTTCTCTTCTAGGTCATAAAGTGTATTTTCTTCATTCTCTCCTCTTCTTCCTACAAATACATGCTATTTTCCTTGATTCATTATCTTCCATAGTTTCTCTTATTCTTTGTAGCATATTCATCCTCAGTGAGTTTCTTTTTAGGATAGTATCTTCACATTCCTAATCCAACTAGTTCTGTTCTTATGTTGTTTCATTCCCATAACCTTCTCTGCTGCTGCATGTAAGTACTGTCTTTGTAATAAGGGTGCACTTTCTATAGTGTCCCCCTCATTAATTCCTTTATCTATTTCTTCTTCAATTGATGCTATTCATCTGTTTTCATTGACTTCAAACTGATATATCATATATCTGCTGCACTCAATACATTTAGATTTTTGGATATTGCTTATTTTGGGCCTATATTTAATTCTAGCTATAATGTTTCTGTGTCACAATGTGCTCCTCTTTGGCTTCTAACATTGATTATATCTGTAGCGTGTCTTCTGCTAATCATTACATGATCAATTTGATTCCATGTTTGACCATCAGGAGATATCCATGTTTGCATATGTATATTTTTATGTGCAAATGTAGTACTAGAAATTACACGACTTTTAGATGCTGCAAAGTCAATTAGTCTCTCCCCATTGTCATTACTTTCACTATGTAGACTAGGTATATTTCCCAGTATAGGGCGGCAAGGAGCCTTTCCCTATCTTTGCATTCATATCCCCCAATATTATGACATTATTATGGCACTTATTATGACATTCTTGGATATTATTGGATATACTCTGTCTAGCTTATCATAGAAGGAATTCTTCATTGTTTCTGCTTTGTTCTCCGTTGGTGCATGACAACATATGATAGCTATGACATTTTGAAGTTCCATTTTTTTACTCTGTGAAAGTCCTGCATTCCATTGGAGAATTTTGAGGGTGTTCTGTAATTGACATCCTGCAGATGACCCCACCCAGAGATCCGAACGGGGATCTATTTTACCTCCGGAAAATTTATTATCTGAAGGACTTGTCATGTTTTAAGTAGCATAAATGTAACCATTCTTTAATTGGACACCAATTTTTTGCTTGTAATGGTGGTTACATCATCCACTCACTTTAACCCCCAGTATGTCTGGAGGGCCACACCTGTCTTTGGTTAATGGGTCCATCGGACCTGGCCGGGAGGAGATGTGAATATCTTCCCCACAAATAGAGAAATCCAAAACTTCAATGGAAAAGGCTTTGATGCTATTGGAAAAGTGGACTGACAACAATTTGATGAAAATAAATACTGACTAAACAACATTCCAAATATTTAGCTTAAAAAAGAAAATCCCTAAACTAAATCTGCAGTTCAAGAAAACAAACCTGAAACAAACATATGAAAAAAAAATATTTAGGAACAATTTTTTATTCAAAATTATCTTGGAGACATCATATTGAAGCAGTAGTTAACAAATCAACAAAAAGAATTTCAGTTTTGAAAATATAAATCTTTATTGTCTGTAAACTTGTGTGTTACAAGCATTAGACATTGTCACATTCTAAAGTATGTACATGAGTATTTAGCTTTGTTTGAGGAGTTTCCATTTACATTAACCTTAACAATTATTGTGTTACATAATTAGTACAACTATTGCATACAGAGTTATTTTAGCTAACATTTACACATCTCTTACAATATTTACACATTCCTAGTACTAGTAAGTATATAATAACTACATCAGTATAGAGTAATAATAATATAGTACAGTTCTAATTCCCTTAAACTTTACAGAGATTTATATATAAGAAATAGGTATAATAATTACAACAAGAATATAAGACAATTATAATTCACTTAGGCTGTATAAACATTTATCTATGAGGTATTTTTTCAAGAGATTTTTGAATATATTGCCTTGAGCTGATTTAATATATGAAGGAAGTTTATTATACAAAATTATACCTGCAATGTATGGGTCTTTGTTGTTAGAGGTTTTTGCTTTATATTCCCTATGGTAGTTGTTTATTCCTCTAGTGTTATAACGATAATGTTCCCTATTTAGATCAAAATGTCTAAATTACGTACAAACCTTATTGTATACATAGGTATACAACTCATTTATACTACATACATACATATATATTACAGTTCATTTATACTATACAAACATTTTTGAATTAGGTATGATTTTAAGACCAGTTTAAATTTTGAGTCAGAAGTATTCTTAATTACAGATGGCAATTTATTATACAATATGGCTCCTATTTTAAATGGATCTTTATTAGTTTGAGTTTTATTCGTGCTCACCCTATGGTAATCAGTTGCTCTCCTCGTATCATATGTATGGCAATCTTTATTGAGGATGTTATGTTGCTTTCGGTCTTTTACAAGTATAATGGTTTTGAATACATAGAGTGATACTACTGTTAGGATGTTTTGTGATTTAAATGTATCCCGACATGTTTGTTGAAAACGAAGGTTGTACATGGTTCGTATGCATTTCTTTTGTACTTTTAATAGCCTGTCCATATTGGTTTTACTTGTTGCCCCCCAAATTTCAATACCATATGTTAAGTGTGGGAAGATAATGCCATTATACGCAGTTTTAAGAGTATTGATATTCCCATATTTTGCTAGTTGTCGTAATAGGTAGAGTCCCGAGTTCATTTTATTACAAACCAAGATTAGCTGGAGTCAAGTGGGGCAGTAATCGGGAGACACTGAACACCACATACAAAACAGTCATCAAGCCAATACTTCTTTATAATGCAGAGATAATAATTACAGCAAACAGTTCAGACCAAATCACCTAGAAGTATGCCAAAATCAGGCCCTGCGACTAATAACCGGTGCAGCAAAATCAACTCCAATCACGGCAATGCAAGCCTTAACTCGGAACTATCCAATACATCTAACTTTAGAGGAGCAGGCACTAATACAACATGAAAAAATGTTGCAGATAAAAACAACAAAATGGGAGAAAAGATTACTACAACCAATCAAGATGAAAACACAAACAAGTTTTCTACACAAAGTTACAGAATTAAAAACAGATCTGAATCTTCCTAATTCTAAAGAAAACATTTTAATCAAAGAAAACCCACTAACTTTTGAACCAATTAATATTCAATTAGATTTAGAACAATAGATACCCACCTGAAGAATGGTTACATATCTACACAGATGGATCGAACTTGGACAACAACTCAGGAGCAGGAATTAAGTGTGCACTGTTCTCATTCTATCAACCAGCAGGATACCACACAACAAATTTTGATGCAGAAGTAACGGCTATTCATATTTCACTCCAACACCTTCTATACAGAATAGATGAATTCAAAAATGCTGTCATACTTTCTGATTCTAAAGCAGCATTATGTGCAATAAGTTCATATAAAATGAGGTCAATCCAAATTAAAGAATGTCACAAAAGGATCCAACAACTTCAAAAACTACAGAAAAGAATTATATTACAGTGGATACCTGCACATTGTGGAATTGCTGGAAATGAATCAGCTGATTTTCTTTTCAAAAGAAGGTGCAAATTTAATTAAGAACAAAAGTAAAAACTTACCCTTTACATCCATAAAAAGATTAATCAAAAGCAAATATAAAAACAAACAAAACCAATCAAAGCAAAAGCCAAAGATAAAAAATGGAACATTTTAATTAAAAATCCAGAAATTATTCCAGAAATCCCACATAAAGCTGCAGTAGCAAATTTTAGATTACTTATGGAACATGATTATTTGGCCAAACACACAGAACAGGAATTTATACAAGTCCAAATTGTCCTCTGTGCAACAAAGAAGAGGAAATGACTGAAGAACATCTTTTAACCTGTGAAGCCCTACACGCCGGACCCACTACACAAAAATATTGGAGAGCACGAGAGCTAATGGCTTCATTGCCAAAACCTAGCATTTGAAAACAAAAACATATGATAGCTATGTTGAAAAATTTCCCTCGCAATTTTACATAACATAACCATTTATCAGCAGGTTCAAAGGTTAATAAATATCTTTTAAACTTATTTGAAGCAAAAGGTTAGAAACAGTGATGTATTTAACATTTGAAAGTAATGAGTCGGTAATTCAAAAACAAACATCACATAAATTATCCTTACTTGGACATGTTTCGGAGAACGTTTTGTCCCCATCGTCAGCAGTTATCCGACTGGTTGGATCCGTGGTTTCTTGAAGTGAGCTGGTTGTCTGTGGTGGCATCTGTTGTCTGTGAGATGAACTTTCAAAGAGAGTTTTCAGGTGGTAATTCGAAATTTAAAGTATACTGTTTGTTTTTTATAATTAGCAACTTTTCCCAAACATCGAGTTCAGCTGCATTACTGGCTGATTTTAATAGTTTTATATTTGGTACAATTTCATGATTGGTAGACCAGAAATGGTGAGCTATTGCTGATTTTTCTATTTTGCATCTCATATGTTCCTGTAACCTAATATGTAAACTTCTTTTGGTTTTTCCTATGTAGAACTTATTGCAATCTGAGCACTTGATTTTGTATACACCTGATTTCTTGTTTTCAGGTACTGGGTCTTTCAGGTTGTTGCATAATACATTTTTTAAACTGAATTTATTTATTGGGGCTAGGGCGATGTACTTCTTGAATATCTTGTTGAATTTATGATGCATTCTGGGATGATATGTGAATTTCCTGAACTGTGTCTTGGTTTTTGATTCTGTTAATTTGTGGTATCCAATATGTGTTTCTGTTTCTTGAATTTCCAAATTTTCTTATCTATTAATTGTTTACTATATCCATTAATTTCAGCTATGTTAATCATGTGGTTATATTCTTTGTCGTATTCATTCTTTTTCAATTGGATGTTGAGTAGTCTATATGCTAAGCTGTCCAAAACTGCATGTTTGTGGGGTGTAGGGTTGTAGATATCGTTCTTGATGTAATTATCTGTTTGTGTTGGCTTCCTGTAGATGCCAAAAGATATGTTATTTAATTCATGGATTATCTCCAAATCTAAGAAAGGTAAGTAGCCATCTTTTTCTATCTCTATTGTGAACTTTATTGCTCTATTCTGCATGTTCAATAGTTTTAAGGTCTCTTGTATGAATTTGTGTAGAACAATGGCAAAAATATCAACATATCTATACCAGTATTTGAAGATGTATGGGAAGGATGATGTAATATGTGTTTCAAAGTAGCTCATAAAGAGGTTGGCTAGGAAAGGTGAAAGTGGATTGCCCATTGTTAGGCCCAAGGTCTGTTGATAGAATTTACCGTTGAATGTAAAGAAATTTTGATGTATGCATAAATGAGTAAGTTTTGTGAGATCTTCTATTTCTTTGTTTATACCATAAAGTCACAGCAAAATTCGTGAGAAGGATAGTAAAATTAAAAAACGATTGTAAAGCTCGAATTGCCGCCTGAAAACTCTTTGGAAGTTCATCTCACAGACAACAGATGCCGCCACAGACAACCAGCTCACTTCAAGAAACCACGGATCCAACCAGTCGGATAATTGCTGATGATGGTGACAAAACGTTCTCCGAAACATGTCCAAGTAAGGATAATTTAAGTGATGTTTGTTTTTGAATTACCGACTCATTAGTTTCAAATCTTTTAAACTTCCTATTAATTAGAAATCCTGTGCCAAAATTATTATGCCTATTACTACCACTGTAACATACAGTTTAATCCTCAAAGTATAAACTTGGAAGAAGCGTAGGGACAGTGAAGCACAAATTAGTACAAAAGTGAATCGAGAAGATATTGACAAATTGCGAGTCGAGTATCAGCTGATGATAGGAGCAAGAGCTCTTGAAACATGTCCTGTGAATAAACAGTGTGAGTGAAGCAATGTGTCAATATCTTCTCGATTCACTTTTGTACTACACAGTGTAATCCTTACTATTAAATATTTCCGCTCCTTGCCGCCTAACCTTTTGGATTGCTGCTATCATGATATATTTCTTCAGCTGATTAGTCATATTTCTTAATGCTTCGCTGTATAAAGACTTCAAACATTCCAGGTTGCGAGATATCAATCATTCTACCATTTATTTCCATGTACCATTATGCATTCTAGTTTGTCTTTTCCGTATAACCGTCCAGCTTTTTATCATTTTGGGCTTCTCAACCATTTAATTTTTTCTGGAGGTGGTGTCGTTAGCCCTACATTCCAACCGCCAACTTAGAGGACCAGATCCCATATTTATGACCCCTGGGACAGGTGGCCCAGCTGTACCCCCAGGCCCTGGGTATCCATTATAGTTGCCTCTTACGACCCATATGGACTATGGTGGTACTATTCTATTCCGGTCACTACATGGAAGGAGACTGTTACCATCATGGAATAATAAATCTCGCTGAACGATGGCTTAAAGCCATAGAATCTAATGGTCTATGTACTTTAAAAATTACTTAATTGCTTGTCAGAACACATTTCATTTTTTTTTTTTTTAATATTACTAATGAGATAATATGTATAAGTTCTGATATAAGTTCTTCAATTTGTCTTCTTGGAAGAGGATTTCTTTCCCAAAGTACATTAAAAACATGTACTTCGTTTCTTGCCACTACATAAAAGTTTCCTCTTACGTGTTTGATTCTGCCATTATGCACAGTTTGCTCACCAATAAGATAAACTCACACAGTTTTAGCTATCCTGATTAACAACTGCATTAAACTGAAACTTCAACCCATAATGATTTATTGTTAGTGAAGATGTAGTAATGACTTATATGCTGCTGTTACAAACAGTCCAGAATAAACAGAGAGATAACCTTCCTCATTCTTAAAATAATAATCTACAGATACATCATAGCTTCCATATAGATAACTTGTGCATGAGCTTTTTGTTGAAAAACTCATCATTTTAACTAGGAGAAGACTATAAGCATGTGATACTGTTAATATGCAGGTTAAGGTAAGGAAAAACAGAGATTAGATGTACTTTGTAAAATCCATTATATATGGGCTACTGGAGCAATTTGAGATTCTGGAATTATTCTGTGCAGTTGCAGCTGCTGTTAATTACAAATCCAGAAGGAACCTTATGTCATTCCATTAACTCATTGTTTCCAGTCACAATGAAAATTAAGCATAACATAATATAATCTTAAAAACTAGATTATATTTATTGTGATGGAACTGTTCATAATGAATCATGTAAATATACAAGTAAACATTGGACACTTGCAAGATTGAAGCTTTCAAAGTGTTCATTTTCATTTTTGCACATAACTTTGTGAGGGTCACTTTGCATATTGTCATATTAGGTAGTTCATTTGTTGCACTTTCTTGTGGTTGGCCTTCGTTTATATTTTCATTTTCGTTGTGAATGACAACATATTAAGTTTTACATTTAATGCTTAATTTCCATTGTGAATGGCTCCTTATATTGAACGAAAATATACAAAACAGTGTGAGAAAGGGAAGAAGTTCAGTGTAACATCCATGGATGCCAAGTCTCTCTCTCCATCCATATTTTTATCTTCCTCCCTCCTTACTGCTGAACGCATTGCTTTTAGCTGTGTTTACTGTATGTTCATATACAGTTGATATTGTTTGTTCAGCAGAATGTACATCAGTTTGTGTGTTACGGGATTGAAACTCTTATTCTGTATGTAATTATCTGAATGCAAAGGTTTTGTTCATATAGAAAGGTTATGGTTTTCTTGTTCACGTACAATTTTCAGTTCTAAGAAGGTTAAAATACCTTCTTCCACCTCCACTGTGAATTTTATTTAACGGTTTTGTTACTCAGCAGATTAACAATTGATAAAAAAAAGTTGTGCAAAATTTAAACAATAGAAACATATAACAAGATAATACAAATGTCATCCAAGAAGAAAATCTATTGAAATTGAAGAAATTCATATATCCAAAAACATTTTACAGATTTTAGATTTTCAGGAAGCACATCAGCCTAACACCCACTTAACAATTTTACCATAGAAAAATTACTTTGTAATAGACTAATAAACCCTATACCATAAGACAAAATGCTGGAATTTACAAAATTAATTGTTTAGATTGTTATAAAGTATATATGGGCAAGATAGAAATCTAGAAACCAGACTAAAGGAATATAAACAGATGGACCCATCTGCAGTTTCTTACTTTTTCGATAACCAACCACAACACCAAATTGAACGTTACACTAATCAAGCCAACCAGTCATACAGCAGAATTGGACTAGGAGAGATCTTTATTTTGAAACACAACAATTAACAATTTTGATTTGCTGCCATCAAGCCCGCTCTGGAAGTTCATTTCACTACCACAGGATGCTACCACGATAGACAGTCTCCACAACAAAAACACAAATATAGGCATTCTGAAGATGGGAAGATATGTTCCCGAAATTGTTTACAGTGAGTAAAATAAGTAATGTTAGTGTTACCAGTGCCTACTCATCATAGGTAAATTTAACACATAACTTTTCTAGTTTCTTTCATATATATATATATATAAAAGATAATGGTGTTCTCAAAACAAAGGCTGTGCCGTGGCTAAGTGGTTAGACCACTTGACTCTCCAAGGTGGCCCAAGTTCAATCCCAGGCAACCGTAAGGTGAGATTTGTGGTGGACAACACAACACTGCGGCGGGTTTTCTCCATGGTCTCTGGTATCCCTTGCCATATCATTCCACCAGTACTTCATCTCATATATCATCAAGTGTCACTGCCTTTGGTGCCGCATGTAGTAAAAGCAGGCATTTAACACTACACATTTTCAAAAAATGAAAGAAACTGATATGTGTAAATTGGTGTGTGGGGACAAAGAAATTCAAGTTGTGGGGGATTTCATTTATTTAGGGATCAAACTAAGCAGGAAACAGGATTGGGAAAAGCAGAAAAGGTGGGCACTAGCAAAGGGGAAATCAGCTATGGGCCTACTGAGAAAGTGCTCATATATTGTACCAGTAATAGTGATATGGTTTAAAAGGCTGTATGCAACCTTAGTAGAGACTTGGGAGGGGTGTAGAATTGAAATATGAGATATAGAAAATGTAGCTTTATATTACAGCATTTGTAAACTTTTTTGGAAGTATCCCAAAGCATAGCAAATGTAGGGTCACTTTTAGAAATGGGGAGAAAAGGAATGATGGAAAGAGTAGTCTGGTACTGAATAATGCCGTTGCCAGAGGAAAATGTGGTAGTGTTGTCATTCACTATTAAGTAAATCATCCCATTTGCAACCCTAGACTGAGCAGAATAAAGAATCAGAAGAGCGGATTAGATGTATGGCTACAAAGACTAAACATGATACTGAGGACAGGGAGGAAGATTAGCTTTGGATTTAAAGATTTGATCGACAAACACTGTGGCTGAGAAACAAGTACAGAAAAGTATTCAGAAATGTATAATAGAAAAACGAGGGAACATACTGCATGGTACTGTGACTTTGTGGCTTCATAAAATTAAAAGTCCAATTTGCAGAAATTCAAAATGCTCTTTATTTCCATAGAAATACACTTAGAACACCTCTTATGTAGCAGAATTATGTAACACAAATACGATCGTCAAGGTTGTCGACCACAAAGAGTACACTTTCAAAACACAGCTGCACACGCACATTTATCAAGTTCCAATTACAACTGTCTACTGGTGACTCTAGGCTTCTTTATATACCTCTGCTTATATTTCTACAAATTAATCGAATGTTCTGTAACAAGTCGGCACCAGACGAAACACGAACCTTCCAGTCATCTAACTTTATCTGTTTCGGCAAGCCTTTTATCTCCGCGTTGCACTATCTGTCCCTTTGTACGCGCTATCGCAATAATGGCTCGCGACACCGCTCCCTCCTTAAGGCTGGTCGTCCCGAACATCACCATCGTAGCGGGCCAGACGATTCAGAGGTACAACCAAAATTTTTCCTCGGGACATTTTCTGGATGCGGTAGACCACGTCGTTAATCCTCTTTACCATCCGCAACAGCCATGGTTTTGAATTTTAGGGCAGCGTCCCTTGGTCCGGGCAGGGCAGTACAACCAGACCAGATCACCTTCCTGGAACCCTTGGCTGTTTGCTTGCCGGGTCTTCATGCGGTCGGTCGCCACTGGATGTTCTGATGAGCCAACTAATGCATGTCGTGGAGATGGTCCACCAACTTCTCCACATACTCGGTAGCTGGCTGTTTCGCTTTCGGAGGACTTCCAAAAGCCAGATCACAGGGGAGGCGTAACTCTCGGCCAAACATTAAGCTTGCCGCCGTCATCCCAGTGGTGTGTGTTGACGAGCGATAGGCCAGCAAGAATAGTGACACCTTGACGTCCCAGTCTCGCTGATGGCTGACCACGACCTTATTCAGATGTTCTTCTAGGTCTTGATGTACCTCTCGACCATGCCGTCCGACTGGGGATGTAGAGGTGTTGTGCGGCCCTTGTTAACCCCCAGTCTTTCCAGTGCCTCCGTCAGGTTAGACTCAAAATTGGACCCTGGTCGCTGTGAAGCTCTAACGGCACCCCAAAACGGCAGAACAATTGCTCCACGAGGCAGTCTGTAATTGTTTTCGCCCTTCTGGTTCGGGATGGCATACACCTCCGGCCACTTGGTGAAGTAGTCCACGGTCACCATCAGGTACTTGTTGCCCCGGTCCGACACTGGGAATGGTCCAGCTATGTCGACAGTGATGCGTTCGAATGGCGCTCTGACGTATTGCTGCATGCGAACCCGGCTCCTAGTCCGGGGACCGCGACTCGCCGCGCACACGTTACATTGACGGCACCATCTCTCAGCGTCTGCTTGGAGCCTCAGCCAGTAGTAACGCTGTCGGAGTTTATGGATCGTTCGTTTTGCTCCCAGATGTCCTGAGGTACCGGCGTGCACTTCCTCAAAGACTTTCGGCATTCTACTCCGACGAAGTACCAACTGTTCTCTCTGCGTCTTCCCATCGAGCGATTCCCATACCCGGAACAGGTCTTGTTCCTACGGGTTCAAGGCTAATGGGAGTAGAGCCTCTGGACTCAACCCGGAACAGCACACCCTCTTTGATCTTCAATGAGTCCCATTGGGCCCAGTACGACTTATATGGGGCGCTTCTCGGTGCGATGTCCTCCCAGGTAGGTCTCGTCCCTGCCTCCACTTCCATCAAGAGTGGCCCCAAGTCGGCGTCAGCCAGCTGCTCCTTCCTCAGGCCTGCGCTATTCCAGCCATCCGCAGGACTGCCGTGACCACTGACAGCTGCGACATGCTCCTTCTCTTCCACTCTTATGCATCGATCGCACTCTTCTGGGCAGGGTCTTCGGGACATGGTGTCTGCGTTGCCGTGGCTCTTCCCTCTACGATGTTCAGAGGTGAAATCGTACTCTTGCAGCCTCTGGACCCAACGGGCTGTCTGGCCTTTGAGGTTCCTAAAACTAAGAAGCCAGGTTAAGGTGGAGTGATCAGTCCTCAAGTGGAATGACTGTCCGTACAGATACTTGTGGAAGTGCACCAAGGTCTTTACCACCGCCAGTAACTCTCCCTGGGTGGCGCAAAAGTTCCTCTCTGCCTGGGATAGCGTCTTGCGGTAGCAGGCTATCACTCGCTAGTGGCCATCCCGGACTTGGGATAGGACTCCCTAATACAATGGTCCCTGGCGTCGTCCACAATGAAGGAGCCACCTGGTTGTGGGAATCTCAAAATAGAAGCACTGCAAAGTGCCTCCTTCAGATGCTGGAAAGCGCCTTCGGCGTCCTCCTTCCACGTCCTCCTTCCACACATAAGGCCGGTGTTCTGTCAGACGGGTGAGGAGCTTGGCAATGTTGGAGAAGCCCTTTATGAAACGGCGGTAGTAACTGCACATCCCCAGGAAACTGCGCAATTCTCTCTTATCCTTTGGCCGAGGCCAATCTCTCATGGCCTGTGTCTTCTCCGGGTCTGTGGCCACTCCGGTTGGTGAGACTATGTGGCCCAAGTAGTTGACTTGCGGAAGAACTGGCACTTCATTGCGTTTAGCTTCAGGTTAGTCGCCTGCGGTCTCTGTAACTTTTTGCCCAGGTTGTCCAGATGGTTCTCGAATGTCTTGCCGACGATGATGTCCAGGTATAGCAGGCAGGCGTCATAAGTTAGTCCTCTCATCACTGACTCCATGAGGCGTTGGAAGGTAGGTGGTGCGTTGCAGAGACCAAAGGGCATAACTGAACTGCCAAAGCCCTTGGCCTGTTGAGAATGCCAGAACTACAGGGGGAACACCAAGGACTGTCAGACTCTTCAATCACTTCCCTGGATTTCATGTCCTCCAGCATGTCCCTACCGCCGCTTGTTTCGCCAGCGGAACGATTCTAGGTGGTTGCCGAATAGGTCGGGCGTTTCCGGTGCCAATGCAGTGAAGCACTCTGTCCGTGCGGCCTTAGTCGCTGTTACCTTGGCTGAAGACGCGCTAGGCCGCGCCGTGGCTCAGTGATTAGACCGCTTGGCTCTCACCAAGACGGCCTGGGTTCGATCCCAGGCGACCGCAAAGTGAGATTTGTGATGGACAACACGGCGCTGGGGCGGGTTTTCTCCGGGACCTCCGGTTTCCCCCGCCATCTCATTCCACCGGTGCTCCATCTTCATCTTATGTATCATCAGTATCACCGCCTGCGGTGCCGTATGTAGTAAAAGCGGGTGTTAAACACTACACATTACGCATGAAGACGCGCTAGTATCGTCTCAGCAGTTGTCGAACCTTCCCGGGCTGTTCTGCGGTCAGGTGGTCGGCCGCCCTCTCCAGTAAGCCTTCCAGCTGGGGCTCCATATGTTGCGTCTGCACAGGCTCCTGTGTCTGGTCGATTGGTGTGACGCTGACCACGGGCTCGAACGTCCCCAACTCCGTCCCTGCCTGGACGTCGTGATCGGTGTCTCAGGTTGAGCAGCCTCACCGGCACCTCCTCTCGGCACGGCAACAATGGCCTGGCTACGCAGAGCTCGTGCACAGGCGTCTTCTGGTCCAGCATCATGTTGGTCCGCTGGCCCTCCAGTCGCGCCGTCACCACCACCTCGCTTCTCGCGGGAACAACTACGTCTTCCCTCAGGATTACCCTGCAGATTCCAAGGCGCTCTTTGGGTTGCCGGAATATCAATTCTTCTCCATTGAGCTGCAGGACCTTCCTGCCGACGACAACCGTCGCCTCATGGCTCGTGAGGGCATCCAGTTCCAGTATCACCTCAGCCACCTTCGCGACGAAAAAAATAAGTCTTACTTTTAAAACTTCAAAGGAAAGAAATTCTTATCATTAATTTCCAAAACGATTTCATGGTTTACATGTAATTATTGGAACAACATTCCTTATTACATGTTAGAACTTTATATTCTAGAGAAGTTAATTAATAATGTCAATACATACAAATCACCCTTATCATTTAGCCCACTGCCGCACGGCACTCCGTCACAAGGTCATCTTCAGCATGCATATCTTCTCCACAGGCTCGGTGTCGCCCAATGGCGTCAGAAGCTGGTATGGTCGGCTCGGTTTTCTCGACGGCAACCCCCTGGCTACGTCAGGTCTGATATTGGTCACGGCTGCCCCGGTGTCCACAAGCACGAGGCACGGCTTCCCTCTCAACCAACCGTCCGCGATGAAGCTGTCATCCATACGTCGGTTGACGGCGTGCAGTGTCCGAGGAGATGGTGATGGCGCCGACGTGCCCCTCGCCACAATGGCCCTTACTCGTTTTCCGGCTGCTCTCCCTAGTGTGGGCGGTCTCTCTCCAGGTGTCCCGGCTGACCACACCCCAACATACGCCATAGGTCTTCGCCGGCGTTCCTCGGCTGGCCGCCTGGGCCCCAGTGTGTGCTCCATGTGCAGTACGCCTCACTGTGCGGCACGTATTACTCGAGTGCCCGCAGTACGCCCGCGTTCGCCAGTTAGTAGGCTTGGGGACTAACTTGCTGGGTGTTTTAGGGGACGACCCAGTGGCCGTGGTTAAGGCACTGCGGTTTGTTGCCCAAATTGGTTTTTATAAACAAATCTGACTTAAATTTTAAATTTGTTAAGTTTAGAGATTTTAAATTGTTAGTCTTGGGATGGGCTTTTTTTATGTACTTTTAGTAGTTGGGTGATTTTATTTTATTTTACCTTTTTAGCCTAATTTGTGTAGCTTTTAGGTTTTAGTCTTGACTTCGGGCCCAAATGACCTTGCTGTCGCCGGGCCCTAAAACACCACACACTCACCCACTCAATGCGGCCGTTAGTGCCTCGTGGATGGACTTGTAGTCGCCGAGCATTAGGCGTTGACGTATCTCGACGTTTCATACCCCGTCAACGAACGTGTATGCGGATTCCCGGGATACGAATTCAGGTGGGAGGTGGACCAAGGCTTTGCTGGCCAGCTGTTCAATTGCCAGGGCGAACTCCTGCAACGTATCCCCTGGCTGCTGCATCCTTGACTTCAGTTGGCTGCTGTAGGCTGCGGCCAAGCGGCGGTTCCCGAAGCTGTTTTCCAGGGCTTCACAGATGTCCTTTGGCGCCGCTGCTGTCCGGACCGCGTTCAGGACCTCTGCGGCCCGTCCCTGGAGGTTGGTTATTAACTGTGCGGCCTCTTCTTCGGGTGACCATTTGTGTTTGGCCACCGTGTCGAGTTGATGGCGAAAGACTGCGAACGTTGACGTGCTGTCGTACTTTAGTGGCTTGACGCGCGCAGATGTGTCGCGTCCCAGCGTGTCGGCCTTTAAATCCCTCATCCTGCCAATGATGTCCTCCACCATGACGTTCGAGAACTTAGTGTTGGTGTCGGCCTTTCCCCCTGGTTGTTAACGCGGCTCGCCAGATCTTCGATGTCTTCCACCATAGCGTTCAGGGATTTTGGTGTTATTGTCAGCCTTTCTCTGTAAATCGTTAAGGCGCTCGTCCACTTCACCCATCCGCTTGCCCAGCTCCGCGACGTCATCCCTCACGCAGGTCAACTGCTCTTCAAATTTTGCGGCGAGGGCCTCGTTCGCCGCCTTCATTTCGGTTGCCAGGCTGTCATTCGCTCCTTTCATTTCCGTTAATTCGGCCTCATTTCTTTTAGCTCCGCGGCCATCTTGTTATTTGCCGCTTCTGTTTTCGCAGCAAGCTGTTTTCGCTGTTCTCATTTCTTTCAGCTCTTCTAGAATTTTTGCCAATGCAGCGTCCATTGTCGTATGTTCCACTCCTGACAGCAATTGTGACTTTGGTAAAATTATAAATCCTATTTGCAGAAGCTCAAAATGTTCTTTATTTCCGTAGAAATACACGTTGTACACCTCTTACAGTAGCAGAATTACGGAACATACACAAATACGATCGTCTAGGTCGTTGACCACAAACAAAGAGTTCACTTTCAAAACACAGCTGCACGCGCACGTTTATCAATGTCTACTGGTGAGTCGCGGCTTCTTTATATACCTCTACTCATTTCTAGAAATTAATTGTATGTTCTATAACAAACAAGACGGCACCAGACGAAACACAAACCTTCCAGTTATCTAACTTTATCTGTTTCGGCAAGCCTTTTATCTCCGCAGTGCACTATCTGTCCCTTTGGGCGCGCCGGCCGCACTATCACAATAATGGCTCGCGAAGTACCATCTAGGAGTATGGAAACTGAGAGGTTTTAGGAGTAATGTAATGTAATACAAAGTCTCTGTTCAGTTTGTGATGATATTGAAGATTGAGAAAATGTTTTATTAAAGTGTAGAAGAACAGTTGAAGGAAAAAGTTGATAAGAAATGGTTGCATTTATATTAGATCGGAAAACCAACAGAGTGAGTGCACCACAAGGCTACTGTGTGCTAAATCAAGGTAACTTGGGTAGAGCTGCAATTTCTACTGGTTATGAAATAGATGTTAAAATTAGTGATTCGTACAACGAAAGTTTTATACCTGAAGAAATTTGAATTGCTAATGTTATTTTGCTGTCACAAAAGTGATCTACAATTTGGATATGTGACCAGGGCCAGTTTTCAATAGATATCATGTAATGATTAGCATTAAGTACTGTCAAAACTATTGTTGAATCTGTCCAGAGATGGATGCTACTGAGGTCAAATTTATGTTAGATGTCACCTTCTTGAGAATACAAGGCTAGAAGCAGTGCTTCACACAACTCTAAAACGAGGAAGTGAGAACCTTTTCAGTGGCACAGCCTTTGATTTAGCACACAGTAGCCTTGTGGTGCGCTCACTCTGTTGGCTTTCTGATCTAATATAAATGCAGCACCGTAGCCCTTTTCAGACGCATCTGAAAACCCATGCAGTTGTACTTGGTAACTACACTAGTCTATTGATTTGAATTTGGCTGACAAGAGGGAACTGCTGGTATAGATGTTCCCAGATGTTCTCTTCCAATAAGACAAATGTAGTCATCCACATGTTGATCACAAAATTCTGTTAGCAAAATTATTTGACTTTGGCATACGAGGACCAGCGTACAGCTGGTTTGAAACTTACCTTACAAATCGAAAGCAATTAACAGAGATTTTCGACACAAACCCTAATACCAATACTCATTCGGCAGTTAGATCAGACTTACTTGACATCACATATGGAGTGCCGCAAGGCTCAATTCTGGGCCCATTTCTATTCATCTCGTATATAAATGACTTTGTAAATAGCATCAAGGCTCATAACACTGTACTGTTTGCAGATGACACTAACTTACTAATAACAGGAAACAATAACGAAACATTAAATAATACATTAAGTCACACTAGTAAAGACTTGGTATCATGGATAGCTAACAACAACCTGGTTTTAAACACAGATAAGACAGTTTGTCTTAAATTTAGTATTACTGACAGAGGAAACAATGAAAGTATTCCTGAAGTAAAATTAAATAATAAATTAATTTCATACAAATCATCTACTAACCAAATTAAGCAGGAATATATATGCCCTAAGAATATTAAGTCAGAATGTCAGCCTTCGTGTACTTTTAATGTCCTATTATGCACATATACATTCTATAATTAAATATGGAATAATATTTTGGGGAAATTCACCAGAAGCCAAAGATATATTTATTAAACAAAAACAAGCCATTCGAATTATAGGCAATGAAAGAATGCTATGTTCATGTAAGCCACTGTTCAGAAAGCTTTGCATACTTCCTTTGGCATGTGTTTATATTTTGGAGACAGCTTTATTTGTAAAAAGAAATAGATTTAACTTTCAAAACAACGGAAGTGTTCATATGCATTACACGAGGCATATTAAGGATATACACGTAACCTCAATCAGAACTACAATGTTTAAGAATGGAGTACTGCATTCCTGTACAATAGTTTATAATTCCCTTCCTAATGACATCAAAAGCATAGATAACTACAACATGTTTAAAACTAGAACAAGGGCTTTCTTACAGGAGCACTGCTTTTACACAGTAAAGGAATATCTGCAATTTAACAAATCCAGATAAACATAAAATATGAATTTACTTAGCTTGTTCATTTCTCTCACTCATAATTATATCCAATTTGTGTCACAATATAATTGAATGTAGGTTAGGTATATTTGATGTTTAACTTTGTAATATTAAGTGTAAATTACTGACGTATCCTATATCAAGGTACTATGTACAGATTTGATTCTAAAGGATGAATAAAATTGAATTGAATTGAATTGAATCTCTCTGGAGAATTTCTGCTGCCTTGGGTAGACCAAGAGACTCATCAACAGCGAGCCGCTGGGGCCACCTAATAGCGAGGAGCTTACCATATGTGACTGTTTTTAGCTGATAATGTCAGTACATCTGGCAAATGTCTGCTGCAAAGCACACCTGGTGAGTGTGGAACCTCGTAATGATGGACCAGATATCTTGCTGGATGGTCTGCCCAATGCGTAGGATGTTATTCAGCGATTTCCCGCTCATAGTGATGGTAGAAGCATCGAACACCAGCCTCATCTTAGTAGTAGAACTCGCTTCTTTAAGAACTGGGTGATGGGTCATATAATAACTATGGTCCTAGTTAGGTTGCAATGTGTCAATGACCTCCATGTGTCCCAGAGCTTCATATTCTTCTAGGAAGTTAATGTGGTCGTTCTTGAGTTGGGTGTTTCTTGCCAGACTCTCTCAAGATGATGCAGTCATGACATGGCCATAGTGACCGAGTCACCAAGTTCTGTTGCGTCCTCTCGAAGTGGAAGTCGTACTGTGAATCTTCCCTCAGCATCTCTCCTGGTGTTGACAGTAAAATGTTTCTCACACTCCAGTTCTTTCTTGGATGTGATCAATTGCTTTATATCTTCTAATTCCCAGAATCGTTGAACTAGATGGTCAACTAAATTGTCACTCGTAACGAAGGACTGCATGGTCTGTGAAGGTACTTCAGCCATTCTGCCTAACTGAAACTGCCCTGCAAGAATCTGTCCAAGTTCCGTGTTCTGTAGAACAGATAAGTCACTTGGACTTGTTTGTCTTTCCGGTCAAAGAAGCTGGAAGAATACCTCTGTACCAACCAGCATGTCAGTTCGACCAGGTTGGTTGAAAGTTGAGTCAGAGGGAGCTCTTCAAGAATACCCGTCAGCAAAGTTAACGTACGATCCAGGGAGATCACTAGAAATTTTTGGTAGCACAGTTAATTTCTACTTTGTATTTGCTGTGAATGGAGTGAACATTAACTGTATCACTGTGGCGAGTTTCTGTAGTAGCACTGCTTATGCCTTGTATTGGTACTTGGTTTCGAACCTTCCTTAAGTTGAGTCGTTCTGCATAGGCATTTGTAATGAAGATTGCATGACTACAAGAGTCTAGAAGCACTGCAAGTTTGTAGTCTATCATATCCATCACGTACTTTGACCAAGGCAGTTCAGAGTAGAATCTAGGTTTGAGGTTTTATCTTTAGCAAGCAATAAATGGCTGTAACAGGTTGTTGCTGGTTGACATCAACACTGCTGTGTCTTCCAGGCATGGTTTCAATCTGCCTTTGCATGACTGATTGATTGGTTTGATGGAGTGTGGCATGATGCTTCAAACTGCATGAATAGCAAGAACCTGAAGAACAGTTACTAACAATGTGTCCAGGCCTAAGGTAGTTTGAACACAATTTATGTTATATCGAAATTTTACTGTATCGGAACACCACAGTGAAGTGAAACATAATTAAATTATGGTTGGTTGGTTGGTTGGTTGCTAATGCTCATGGAGTTGGAGAATTTCCATTTTCCTTCTGGCCTCCCAATAACGTGTGACTAGTTGTGCTGTCAGTTCTCCATCTGCTTTTGTCAGGGCACTACACTGGAGCAGATGATCTCCGTCCATCAATGAGTTCGGGTCCCTACACAGTGTGCAGGTCGGGGATTCAAAAATATTAATCCTGTATAGATGAGCGGCCAAACAGTTGTGGCCAGTAATCAGTCGGAAGATGGCAACAGTACTGCTTCTTGGATAGTCTGGGATGGGATTTTTACTTCCTTGTAGAATTTTCCATTGCTTGTTGGTACTTTTTTCTTTGCATTCTTCTTTCCAGAATAGGTTGATTCTATTGTTTATATGTAGTTTTGATGTGTGGAATGAGGTTTTTTAATTAAATTATAGATGAGTCATATTTTTCACATAAGCTTCACATTTCGTGAATTATTGTTAAAGACGATGGTCACTTCAGTGTATCGAAATTCTACTGAACTGGAACACCATAGTGAAGCGATGATGGGAACAATAGTTTGTGAAGCATGTCCTCAATATAGGTACGTAAGTAAAGCTTCTGTGTCCTAATGCGACTCGTCTATAATTTAATTACAATTTGTGTTTTTTGACAAAATCCATTCTTTGTTGGACACTGCTGCCGCTGCTAAAAAAAAAAAAAAAAAAAAAAAAAAACTGAATATTTGTGAAGAGGATGAACACTAATACAATATAAACAATTATTGCTGGTAGATACATACCCTGTCTTACTGGTTTGAACTGTTTGATGTCAGTATAGGTAGTATGCTGTAGATGGGAAGAAGCTGTTGGGTTGGAAGTCTGATTTGATTTAATTAGTTCAAAAGCATGGCACCTGTCTAAAAATTGACATAATTCATCTAGCCTTGCAAATATAAATTTTGATATAGAATAAAAAGAAGTATTTCAGAAAGTAGAGTGCCATTGTTAATAAAATTAAGCAAATGAGTCAACCTTGTAGACAACCTTGGAGAAAAGTATATACAAGGTTGACTCATTTGCCTAATTTTAGTATCAATTTTGATGTCGTCAGCCCCATTGTTTTCTGCTGACCTCATCAGTGTGTTGAAGAATCAACTGTGATAAAAGAATTTCATGCAATGGGGTGTCAAGTTCAAGTGCCTCAATTGCATATAGATTACTGGAAACTTGATTTAGAAGTGCTCATAGATCTGTGGATGACATTTTACTTATAGATGGAAGGTTTAACAAGTTTTTAACATGAGACGTTGTGGTCAGTTTATGATTATTGTATCTTTGACATACTGTTTGTCATGCAACCTTAAAGTGAGTGGATGTTGGAAGATGCTTAATTTGCTCATGTGCTCCACCTGTAATTGATGATCCTTGTTGACTGAAGATGTGGGCAAATGTTCACGAAATTAATCTCATATAAAGAAGATAGAAGTATTATCATCAACTTCTTAAGATAAGTGGAAGATAATAACTAAATATTTTTATTTGTATAAATAATGATACCTTTGTATATCATTAGAAGAGTCATTGTTTATGACTAAACTGGTAAATGTATTAGAAAAATGATGAAAATCAGTAATGTTTCCTGAAAAGGATTGCAGTTTAATAGTTGGAAGTGCTTGTTCTCTGTTGAATGAACCAGAGTGAGTGTCCATGGTTGCACAGGAAAGGTTACCTTCTCTCAACCATGATTCTGCACTCTCTTCTATCAAATTTGTCTGCTACATCATTGTACAATGAATCAAAATTATCACGATCTTCCTCTGATTTACAATTTCATCACTTCTAATCTATCTTGCACATTTTTGTACCTCTGTCTTATTCTTGGTAAATCATCTGCTCTTGCCTTGATCAATTTTGATGCTTGATCCTGCCTTAAAGATATTTACAAAGTTGTACACATGTGTGATACTGGCTTTCACTAGGCCTCTGGTTGCCTTTCTTGGGAAAATAATAGGAATCGGAACTGAGTATGTGCTTTCTGGAGCTGTGTAGCATAGTGGCCTGAAATTGGTCTGTGTGGATAGTATTTCCTCTGGCACTGACAGCAGATCATTGGCGGCCGTAAACTGGATCCAAGATGGTGACAGGCATAATTGAAAGCAACATTGTGGTTGAATTGTTTGGAGTTGGAAGAAACATGGCTGCCATCGATAGCTTCAGTATTCCTTGCCAAGGTGGCTGCTGTGACCCTTCGGTCCCAACTAAACAAACACACCAGGTAGTATCACATTAACAACTTCCATGAAAATCTGGCCCGGAGGACCATGAAATGATTGGATTGGGTTATGGAATGTATACAACATTTAGTTAAGGATAGCACAAGGAAAGAAATGGACTGTAGGTCTAAGGCACAAGGTAGACATGAAGTAGGTAGCAAGTTAATATCACTGGATCACTGTGGATTTCTTATCATAGTTATATTTACTCACTTAAAGGTATATGTTATACACAACAGAAAAGCACACTCTGAACACATGCTTACACGACAAGAAATTACGAACGGTGCTAGTTGCACTCACTGCCATTGTGTTTCATCACACAATATCTGTCTGCTCAGACTCACCTTCCAGTACTGTCTGATTAAGAGTATCTACACAAGGTGGCAGGTCTGGTCAGTGATGACACAAAGGCACTGTCTAATCTGACCTCTAGTGAGCGCATGTTAAGACTGAAGTGAGAGAAGCAGCTATGTTAAATCTGCTACTGTACTCACACAAGTATATAAATACAAAAATGGGTATTAAGATGAAAAATTTATGAAATTTCTATATTTAAAAGTAGAATTCAACATTGTTTAAAGTGTAGACTCTATTCAAACTTTAAATAAATGAACTGTACTAGTTTTTAAGTACCATTTAAGCAGTGTTTGGTAATTTATTTATTTCAGTTCTCTATAAAAGTGTAGCCTTTAAAAAAGATTCTGAAAAATTTAGTAAAGAAAATGAATGTTAAATAATTCCCTCTTTATAGCGTTGGAGGCTCTTCTTTTAAATTCTGAATTCCATTTCTGTGGGAAAATGTTAAGACATTTCATTGAAAAGCTTAAAATTTGTAGTAGAACCAATGTTCAAAAAATGATTGTGAAATATATAGAAACAGAAAGTGCCAAGGTCTACACCATGATTTTGTTTTGCACGTCCAGAAATATTTAACTTTTCAAGCTTTACATCATAGGATTTGAAATGCGGGAAGTCGGATATGTGAAGCTTCTGCATATCCATTCAAGATTTTACATATCTGAATATAAAATCATTTCTTATTTTGATGCAAGTTTTTTACATCACATTCATGTGAAAGTTTATTATGTGTAATAAAAAACAGTTAAATGTATAAGTTTGAGAATCTTGGCTTAGGAAATGCACATGAACCAGTCCTGAATTCATCCTGATATAAAACAATGCCAAGCTCATGTAAGTCAGAATTTTCTTGTAAGTGTGCAACTTTTTGCTGTTACTGTGTAAGGCTGTAGTTTGTGGAGAGAAAAAAGGATTTAGTGTACTATACCTCAGAAATCTCATTAGGCTGCTTTGAAGTCTACTTTTTACAATAGAATTTATATTTCACAATTAATATTAGTGAATGTGTGTTATTTAAAAGAATAAGAGTTAAATGATGAAGCCTGGGACTCAAGTACTTACAATAGTAAGTTGCCACAAAGGGTGTATCTTGAATGCGAGAGTCCCTAGTGGTCTACCGGGGAAATATAAGAGTCAAATGGAGAATTTAATGTCATGACGGCAAGTTGGCCATGGTAGCTCAATGGGTTAGAGCGACTGGATGGAAACCAGGAGATCCGTGGTTCAAATCCCGGCTGTGGCATTGAAGTTTTCATGTTGACTCATCAAAAACCTTAGCCTATATACGACTAGTGTGAAGAAATGATTAATTTCCATCAATTAACTAAAATTATTATACAAATATAAATATTTGTTAATAAATCTCCACTTGTCTTAAGAAGTTGATGTTAATACTAAAATTATGTTTACTGTTTTGGTGTCAACCTGAGTTTGGGTTTATCAATGAAGATTTTCTGTCAGGAATTGCTCAAATCATCTGTCAACAGTATCTTTCCCACATTCCTTCAACTGGAATTTATGGTTTCATACTCTCGGTATCAAAAGTGTCAAAAAAATTGTCTTATTAAAAGTATCAATTTTCATTCATTTTCAAGTGTTTAAGGTCTGGCCCCCAACCAATGGGTTTTAAATGCACTTAGAGGTAACATTCCATATCAACAGATTTACTGGAATGTAAAAGAACTCCTGAGGGACAAAATTCCAGCACACTGGCAGTGTAGATGTCCTGATAATTGATGGAATTGTTGACAAAGAAAATATTTATTTATAATGCCTAAGATTCCATTGGTAAAACTAAATTACATAATACTGGAATACAATGACCATTATTGTTACTCCATTTTTATCCCCTTCTTTAACCACCATGGTCATATCAACAGTCTTTGGAACGTATGGGGTATCTGCTATAATGACTCATATACAGTGGGTTTTTTTCCTTTTGAGTTTCATACATATCCCACTCTCGTTCATACTTCCAGACTCTGGGAAATGTAGGGAATTTTGGCTTAAGAAAAATTCCCACCCCTTAGCTGGAAATCAAACCCAGGGATGTACCAATGCAGCAGCACCAGCACAAGGCACTGTTTTCATGGCTGTCCGTATTTGCTATCTGTACTATGTACTTAGTAGGCAGAAAGGATATTTTGAAGTTAGGATTTCACTACAAATGCTTCCTTTGCGAACCTGGATCCAAATATATACACACATACACTTTTATTCTATCATCATTATCATTAGTATCCTTAATTGGTAATGTATGTCTGATAGATTCCTCTAAACATAAAGGTGCACTGAGCACACATTCTTCACTGAAAACTTTAAACAATACTTTTCTCTTTCTGAACACCACTTCACTTTCAGTCCTAGCTATCTTATGAGAGAACTTAATTTTTAAAGTAGTTTGCATTGTGTCACCAGTTAAGTTACAAAAATATAAAATGAGAGAATAATTTTATGATTTATCCATCTTAATCTGTCATACCCGATAATCTGAGTAAGAAGGTGAAATACTACAGTGGTTAGACAAAGTTGATGCTATGTCTCAGGTGTGATAGATGGTGACCTGGAAATTGAAAATTCTAATAGCAGTGATATAGGAGAGGAAATAGTGGTGGAGAAAATGAATCGGTAAAACTGCAGTATTTTTGTGGAGGGAGAGGGTCTGTAAATGACCCTCCATAAAACCTACAGTTAAATGTGTGTACACTTAGCCACAGTATCATTTGCTTGCCTTCATTGAGACCTCAAACAAGACAGGAAATCATAAATATTAAAAGCAGAAGCATTAACAGTGAAGTATTCTTCATATTTGAGTTTGATTTATGAGTCGCTATTTTTACACTCAAACTTCACTTACTTGTATATTTGAAACGTTTTCAAGATCATTCGATCTCATCCTCAGCTGTTTGGTGTCTAAATGAACTTTCCTCTTCTTCCACTACTACGGAACTCCGATCACTCTGCCATCTAGTGTTAGGGGCACTAAGTTTTAATACTTCATTTAATGCCGGGATTTCAAAATTTATAACTTTATCACGGTTTTTGTTTATAAATATTTTTTCTCAAATATCCAATTCTATGGTTGTACTTAAAGATTTTAACAGTTTAATGTTGTGGCCAATGTTGTGGTTTTCTGTCCAAAAATGGTGTGAAACTGCAGATTTTTCTGTTTGTTTCAACTTAATGTTCCTCTGGTGTTCTTTTTGCCTGGTTAACAATTTCTCTTAGTTTTTCCTATGTAGCTTTTTCACAGGTTTCATAATTAATCTGATAAATTCCTGATTTCAAATTGTTGGGAATTGTATTTTTTAGTGGTTTATTTAGCAAGTTCCTCAGACTGAATTTGTTTTGGGGTGCTAGTTTTAAGTTTAGTCTTTTGAAGATTCATTCAAATTTTCTAAAAGCCCATGGATGGTATGTGAATTTTCTATATTGCCAATTTGTTTTTTAAGTAGTGTGAGAGTGGTATTTTTTTGATATTATCTTCAGTTTTTCCTTTCTCTTCATCAAGTTCCTTATGGTGGCTGGGTTGAATCCATTTAATACGCTATGTCTTTTATTTGTTGTTGTTCTTTCAAAAATTCCTCCTTACTCAGTGGGATGTTGTATAGCCGATGAATTAGACTTCTAAAGGCAGCTAGTTGATGTGAAACTGGGTTGTATTCATTTTTCTTTATGTAATTATCTATGTGTGTGGGCTTCCTGTATATTTCAAAATCTACACCATGACAATTTCTAGTTATCTTGAGGTCCAAAAAGGGTAGGGTGTTGTCTCTTTCTACTTCCATTGTAAACTGGATGTGATTATCTTGCAGGTTTAGTAATTTTAGAGAATCTTCTCTAAGTTTTTCCGGAATGATAGCAAAAACATCATCAACATATCTCCGCCAAAATTTATAAATCTGTGGGAAGGCCTTTACTATGTGTGTTTCAAAATAGCTCATGTATAGGTCTGTTAAAATAGGCAAAAGTGGGCTCCCCATAGCTAATCCTTTTGATTGTCCGTTGTAGTCTGGTAGTCTGGGTTAGCCATTTTTTGAGGAGTGTAGTTATTTTTTCTACTGGAATGCTTGTAAAAAGTGCCTTAACGTCAAAAGAAACTAGTATGTGATTTTCCGGGATGTTGTACTTCTGTAGGTGATTTATCAATTCTAAGGAGTTCTTTATTCCCAAACTTTGAAATTTGTCATATGATTTTAATTTTCTTACTAACCACTTTGCAATGTGGTACGTAGGTAAATTGATGCCATTGATGATGGGTCCAGCACCCCAAAACAAATTCAGTCTGAGGAACCTGCTAAATAAACCACTAAAAAATACAAATCTCAACAATTTGAAATCAGGAATTTATCAGATTAATTGTGAAACCTGTGAAAAAAGCTACATAGGAAAAACTAAGAGAAACTTGTTAATCAGGCAAAAAGAACACCAGAGGAACATTAAGTTGAAACAAACAGAAAAATCTGCAGTTTCACACCATTTTTGGATAGAAAACCACAACATTGGCCACAACTTTAAACTGTTAAAATCTTTAAGTACACCCATAGAATTGGATATTTGTGAAAAAATATTCATAAACAAAAACCGTGATAAAGTTATAAATTTTGAAATCCCATCATTAAATGAAGTATTAAAACTTAGTGCCCCTAACACCAGATGGCAGAGTGATCGGAGTTCCGTAGTAGTGGAAGAAGAGGAAGGTTCATTTACTCACCAAACAGCTGAGGATTAGATCGAATGATATTGAAAACGTTTCAATTATACAACAACAAGTAAGTGAAGTTTGAGTGTAAACATAGTGACTCATAAATCAAACTCAAACAGGAAATAACAGAATTAATTAAAATTTGTATTTTCATTGTAGCTGCTAGTTTGTTGGCTATTAAAAAGCAGAAGTGTAAGCAATTCATTGACATGTTTTGTCAGAAGGTTAGGAAATTTAGAGAAGATAATTTAGCTTGGAAATATATGCAAAACTAGAAACAGTGTTGCACTGTTTATATGTAATCAAGGTTTCGTGAATTCATTGGTAATTAAGATAGTTGTGTTGCACTCCCATGACTTTCTGTATTCTTGTACAAACTATTCTTACAAACACTTATCCCCCTAATAGAAATGAATTGTTCTTTAACACTGGCCGTATGTAGGCTAAATTGTAATGGAAACGTAGAGCCAGACTGAAAAATTCAATGCCATAGAATTCTACGTTTCCACTTATCCCCCTATTTACTTCACATAATCAAGACAACTATTTGCAGAAATTATCCTGTTGCTAATCTTGTAGATGCTAGAGGAATGGGAGAATACAACAGGCTGCAAGCAATAGTGAAATCTAAAGATCTGGTCAGCATCTAATGACTTTGAAATCCCATTGGACAAAACTGTTGGAAAATTCAAATAACAAGTAATATTTCTGAAAAAATTGACTTTATGAAAAAATATGATGTAAGTTGTGTTTTAATGACTCAACATTTTTGGTTAGTAGTTACAAAATCTGAAACTTCCAAACTTGTACTAAAAACACTAGCATTAGAAACTGTGAACAATAGATACCCACCTGAAGAATGGTTACATATCTACACAGATGAGTCTAAACTTGGGCAACAACTCAGGAGCAGGAATTAAGTGTGCACTGTTCTCATTCTATCAACCAGCAGGATACCACACAACAAATTTTGATGCAGAAGAACAGCTATTCATATTTCACTCCAACACCTATACAGAATAGATAAATTCAAAAATGCTGTCATACTTTCTGATTCTAAAGCAGCATTATGAGCAATAAGTTAATATAAAATGAGGTCAATCCAAAATAAAAAATGTCACAAAATGATCCAATAACTTCAAAAACTACAGAAAAGAATTATATTACAGTGGATACCTGTACATTGTGGAATTGCTGGAAATGAATCAGCTGATTTTCTTGCCAAAAAAGGTGCAAATTTAATTCAGAACAAAAGTAAAAACTTGCCCTTTACATCCATAAAAATATTAATCAAAAGAAATTTAAAAACAAATGAAACCAATCAATATCTAACTAAGCCAAAGATAAAAAATGGAACATTTTAATTAAAAATCCAGAAATTATTCCAGAAATCCCACTTAAAGCTGCAGTAGCAAATTTTAGATTACTTATGGAACATGATTATTTGGCCAGACACTTATACAGAATAGGAATTTATACAAGTCCAAATTGTCCTCTGTGCAACAAAGAAGAAGAAATGACTGAAGAACATCTTTTAACCCGTGAAGCCCTACCTGCCGGACCCACTACACAGAAATATTGGAGAGCAAGAGAGCTAATGGCTTTATTGCCAAAGCCTAGCATTTGAAAACAACAACAACATTTTTGGTTAGTAAGATTTTGTTTCTTAATTGTTCCTAAGTTATGTAGAAGTTATCCAGATTTTATAGAGATCTGAGGACATTCCTAAGAAAATGTAAGATATTCATTTTACTTGTCAAGAAAATGTCTTAAACATAATTTCATCAAAATTGTTAGAGGATATTTGAGAAAATGAAAATCTTCGAGTAACTGATCATGTAAATGTTAGTTTAAGATGGGAAAGGGGATTTTCTTCATAGTCTTTGTTGCATGCTTCAAAAACTGTAAATTTAAATATCAAGTTTGATGTTTAAATACTTCTCGTTTGAATTGGCACACACATGCACACCTGTTTTCTAAACCTGCCTTTTTAAAATTTAGAGGGTCTCAAAACATGTATATTCGCGAAATTTTGATATCGAATTTTTGGATGGAATACATAGTAGAGAAAGACATGTGATTTATTCACAATCTATGCCTGAAAGTTATGCACTGGTACATCAAATCGCGAAGAATACACTTGGGGTTGACAAAATGTTAGCCCCATTTGTTATGAGAAGGAGAAGGGAGAGCTTCATGTTGATAATCCTGTCTATAAGTGAATAGTGCCTTTCATTTACGAATCTACCAAATGTGGACACACCTAAGGGACTTCTGAAGGTTGATGTATTGCATACCTTCATTGATATGCATCTAAGGTAAAGTAACCGTTATATACGCTGAGTGTTGCTCATACTCTTTCAGTGTTGCATCATACGTGGGTAATCACTTCGGGAGTGCCCGCACGGTAGCGTAGATGGTTGAGTGTCTGCCTCACGTTCAAGAGGTCCCGAGTTCGAATCTCGGTCAGGGTGAGTTACCTGGATAAGGTTTTTCCGGGGTTTTCCCTTATCCTGAAAGGCAAATATCGATTAACTCTAAGCTCTATGGACCCTGGGCTAATTTAAGCATCATTTCACTCATCGTCCGATATGACTCAACGTTGGAAGACGTAAATTACAACAACAAAAAACTTAGGTAGTCCATAATACCGGCTTTGAAATCGGACAAGTTGATTAACAAAACTTATTTCAGATTGGGATGATAAATTAACTAATCCTGTCTTTATGAATCTGTATGTGGGAAAACCAGTTAGGCAGGCTGGGGAAGGGGAGACTAAAAATAGTAAGATCGACGGTTTTTCCTTAAAAGTAAAGAAACAAGAGCCAAAATCCATGTGCAGTGGGTGATTATTTCATCTGTGGAAACTTATTTTCTTATCTGCTTATCGGTAAAAAGGTCATGGCAATTTTGATAAAATATATACAAGTTCATGACTGCTATCCTCGCAGTTCATCTGGAAGGCATCATGTGAGTAGACGTACTCTCCTTTTCCTCTTTCTTAGATTTAGCTTACATATATTCATTCTGTCAGCAAATATAGACATAACGATTGTCCTTATATTTATCTGTAGTCAGTCGTTTCATAATTTCTGTTAAATTTTTGTTTTAGTATAGAACTGTGAATTGATTTTCGCATCCACAATGAAGCGTAACTAAAATTAGTTTTAAGCGCTTTAGTTGTAAATATCGAACACAAAAGTAGGTGTTTATTTAATATAGCGTAACTTCTTTTGTTTTGTTGGGATCGGCATATTCGTCACTACTAGTGTTGTATTTTCTATGTACGGATTCTTTAAACAACTGCCTTAGCAACGCTGCCTACGAGACATTCAAAGGCCGCACAGTCTCTGAATTCGAATTTAACATTCGTGTGCAAAGTGCCATCAGAAAATCACGAGATTAAAGTAAAATAAAAATGAGAGAATTAATTAATTTTATCGCTTTTAAAATACAAATTTGAGTAGACTTTCGAGTTTATCGCCTTTGGTTCCGTGGACAATTTTCGCTTTTCGTGCTTGAAACAAAATTTGTGTTATTTTTTGCATAAACAGCTAACTCATTTATTTTGAAAGTGGGTAAAAATAAAATATTTCTTCTGTTGCACATTAAGTAAAACATTTTGTTGAATTAGGTGGTTTGAATTCTCTTTATATTTCCATGTGTATTCCTGTAGCAAATAGAGGACTAATTACCCAGTAAAACAATCTTAAGAACTGGAATGTAAACCAAGTGCAATATAATTCCGTCATACATTAACACTTCATAATCCTGATAATTCTGACCTAACTGTATTATTTGATCGAAAATAGTGTTTCATAACTTAATAGAAAAATCCACATGTGACAGTGAGCCTCGCGAGTATCTGGTTCTTTACCCTCCCCCCCCCCCCCCAGCCGCAAAAAAACCCTGCACTTCGTTTTACAGATGTATTTAATAACTGCTTTATACATCCATTTGCTTACAGAGTTGCAGCTGATCTGCTGAAATGTCTTTTTTTAGGAAATCGTCATTGCTCAATAGCTCTTCTTAGAGAATGTAAGTTGAAATATTGCATGTTTGTTTCAGTAACCATTCTCTATTGCCAGCATCTATTTCTTTGACAACTGCCAAATTCTTCGTTTCTATAACAACTTTTAACTGCCGACAGGTATAGATGGTAACAGTAGTATCCCCTGAAATTAATGAATATTCATTGTAGGAAAGCGTGTTTCATTTTCTTGACTTGTAATTCACGAAGCAAATTGGTTCCAAGAGTTGCTTCCGGAAACCTATGAAACATGGTATACAATGTTAGGAATGTACAAATACAGAAATATTCAGTATTGAATGAGATTGAGGAACAGGTCACTCGAACTTATGCTGCAGTCAGATCATCCGCAGCATCGCTGATGTTTGCGAATAAATTTTGAAAATGTATCCAGAGCAGAACGCCAAAATGCTTAAGCTATAGCTTATGGTAAGTAAGGCTGTAGCGTTTGGCCCAATCCGTTATTGAAAGCTGAAGAGTATATTTTATATATACCAGGTGAGTCCACCGCGCCTTATTCGTTTGCAAGGTAGGCCACCCATCAAACAGCATGTGAGCCTTAGTCAAGTTTTGCGCTTACTAAATTGTATTGCTTGATGTTCTTAGAAAGAAGAATGCGCAAAATTCAGAGGAACAACGGTTTAAGGGACAAAAGTACTGCTCGCTAAAGTACAGCTCAAAAACATACGACTCCTTTACTGAGAGCGAATTCCGGTTACCAGGCGATTTTACAAACTTTTTAATAGAGTATACATGGCAAAGTAATTCAGCCTTGGAAAAATGGACCTATTATATGAGTACACTAACAATGTCAGCTAAAAGGTAAATGGTGGGTTCTTGTACTTAGAACAGGGTTTCGCTGCCAAACATTAGTAAACACTTGGAGACACACCTCATCCAAACATGGACGCAAACAATCAAAACGCACATATTATTAAACAACTGTTTATTTACATTTTTGCTTAAACTACGTCTCGTGTAACTCAATTAACATGCATAAGAGCTTTTGCCATTTATGTAATAATATTAAAACACCCAGCAAATGATTAAAAGTTTCTTAAAAGGCTAAATCAAGCACGAGAAACCGCGAGGTGGGAAAGGTTTATCGCCAGGCATACAAGTCGTACTGCTGAACCCAGAACGTGCTTTCAGGCAAGTCTCGAAATACCTCAATGGGGTTATGGCCTCTCCTGTGCCCTAAACCCCTCCCCCATGACACAGGTTCGAATCTAAGGATTGTAATTATAATTTTATCTTCATCAAAACTTGGAAACCGAATTCATAATAATTTAATTATAAATTTCCTGAGGGCGTGCCTTACCCGAGAAGGTCATCAGTTCGAGCACTTGCTTCGTTAGAGGAGTCGTGTTCCAGGAATAGAAAGAGTCATTCCAACGACACAAAACATACCAATTTGAAACGAGATTTTAATAGCACAATAATTCTATGTCTGAAAAATAGTGTTTAACTTCCATGCTAAACTCTGATACTGTAATTTCAATGTTTTCTGTGTTCAAATGTGCAGTGATCCCTATTTCAATTGCACCTACCTAAAAAATAAAAGTAATAACAGTTTTCAGAACAATAATTGCAAATTGTGAGCATTACACGGTAAAAACAATTAGTATACCTATATAGACGATTCGAACCACCGTCACAGCAGATAGATGACATCACAGTTTTGCGCTAGTTCCAACTGAACTACCTAGTAACGTGTGAGATAAACATTTCGTCCTCCGTCTAACATATAGTATTCACTGGTTCCAGTGAACATTTGCAGACGTGCAAACATCAGCTGTCTAATTACGAATATATTACAGGCGATGCGATAACATCTATATTAGTACTAATTTCATTGAGTGTTTAACATCCATGTGAAACAGGGACGTATTTAAGGGGTGGTCCAGAGGGTCCGGACCCCCCCCCCCCCCAATGAATTATCATTTCAAACTTTTAATAAATATTTGGAATAAAACTTACTTTAAAATAAATCGGAAAAGTTTATTCAAGCTTTTCATCTTAACGTCTCTATTCACTGTCAGGGAAACATGAAGTTATTTAAGAGATAAACAAAAAGTTACTGCACAGCAGCTGTAGAACTCGTTAAAATACAAAAATAATGTCAATTACAATAATGTATTGCAAAGTTACCCAATTCCGATATATTATAATTTGTTGATTAGAATTCCCAGATACTTACTTAAAGGTATGTAATTTTTAACTTTTAAGTTCCTATTCTCTTTTTCATTCAAGGAGAAGTAATATTTGAAATGCATCAATCAGTGGTTCGCTTTTTAAATATCTGATTACTGCTTATATCACTTTATCCCAGGAATAAGAACAAAAAATGTGCAATGTACAAGACGTTTCTACAGGCTTTATCCAAGAAACAAGACAAAAACAAAATTTTCTAAGAACAATTTGTAGAAGCTTGGGAGGAGAAAGTCATGTGAATATAATATATTACATGTGTTTTCATTTTTTACTAACATGATAAATCCACATCCCTGATTACTCATTTATTAAAAGCAAATAATTCAACGTAGATTTTTGGACCCCCCCCCCCCCGGAAATTGACTTCTAAATACACGCCTGATGTGAAATACGCGGGTAGAATTTCGTACTTGGGTCGATGTTTTCATGTTGGAGTATAAAATGCTAATTGCATAAAACTTGAGAATAAGGGGCAGCTGACTCACCTGGTAAACTTATAGGTGCGATTAAATTTAATTTGCTGTTACACGTTAACTGGTATTGCCGATAATGTTCCAGGCAATACTCCAGGTAGAAATTATGACTTCTAATGATTTCGAACATATAGGCCTAATTTTGTGCTTTTCCATTAACAAATTGTTGTGCTACTGTTAATTGCGCCTTGCCTCTGCTTTTCTGAAGCCTCTTCGATATTGTTTACACTACAAGAGTGTCACCTGAGCTAAAAGAATCAAAGAATTCGTTTCATTCCACCTGGAGTTTGTACTTGCGAAATATGCTACATGTTAACCCATAGAGCAGCAAAATAATACAGAAATTTACGAGAATATTAAAAAGTTAGTATTTCTATGTATATACATTTAATTTGTCTACTGTTGATCTATTAATTTGAAGCAAAGTTAGTGAGTGAGACAATCTACACAGATGTTTTCCAGCGACCTGGAGTCGAGTCTGAAGGCGTTTGGTGATCGTCGCTCCATCAGTTGTTTATCAGTGAGGTGTCCTTGATCGTTCCAATGAAATCATTGTGTAAGAATTCAATAATTCCCAATGGATAGGAACCTTTTGATCCTTTTGGCCTCCAGACGTAAAATCCGACTCTCAGAACTACTGCCAACTTTTGAATGTTAGCAGTAAATAACCACGTCAGAAGGTCATGGTCACATATACTTAGATAATGCAAGCTAACGATGCTTTAGGAATGCATTTGTGAGAAGTTTTTGTTCTTTTTTCGGGAACTATGTATATAAACTATTCTCCGCCCAGAAGAACAATTCTAACAGCCTAGAGCAGAGTTCACCAACCTATGCTTCGAAGAGCTCTAAGGGTTTTGTATGAATTTCCTGAGGAATCCGAGATAATTTCAGGAAAATAAAACAAATAAAATTAAAGAGTAACAAAAAAAATCTAAGTTCAGAAGTTGACCAAATAAAATTTCACGTCTGCTCTTAATAGAGAACACTAAAGTAACTCGGTTCTGGAGTCATGATAGCGAAGCAGTTGAAAACTCTTCTGCACAGCTGTAAATACAAAATTATACTAGCGTGAGACAATCACGCCGAGACTGATCGAGGAACAGGTCTGATTACATAATAAAGATTTCGAGAAATTAGTATCTCTGTTGAACTATATACGATATAATGATTAACTTCGATTAAATTTATTTAATTTTGCCATACATATAACAATTATTTTGGAACGAATAATTGGGCTTACTGAGATTTCAAGGAACATTTATGTACGACAAGTATTTGGCGATCTGATGTGCATTGTGGTAATTAAGAATAAAGGAGAATATTATCGGACACTTCGGAGCTTTTAAAATATGTTTCGTTGTGTGAACATAGCGCATATGTTCATATATCTTTATTTTAAATTTTCTCTTTTCTTCTCCCCACTAAAGCCTGAAGCATTCTGCCTAGGTTAATGTAGATATCTCCGTGTGACAGTTTGGGTAATATAGTTTGCCTTAGCAAAGTAAGTTCCAGAGAAATGATGCACAATGGGGGGGGGGGGTTAAACACTGTTCCGATACCCTGTCAGTAGTTGTTTATGACACTTGAGTCAGTTCCGTTACAGCCCATTCACAAAGATTTTGACACCTTCTACTTTTGTGAATAAGTCCTCTCGGTTTTAGTGTACTGAGTAAATAGGACGCATCTTTTTAACGGTTCTAATCCTTGTGTAGCAGCGTTGTCTGTCACGCACATTCGCTGAACTGTCCTTGCGTTGGCATACAATACTGTACAATACTGTAATAACTATTGAAGTTGTCTAACTCAGCTATCTTTGTGGTTGCTGATTTCTACAAACACCTTCCAGAGAAGTTCTCTTGCATACATCACAGTAAGTTAACTGTCAAAAGAACAAAAGTGTCTGTATTTTATTTTAGAAATCGATTAAGCGTTTAGAATTACACTTCCAATGGAGCAGAATACTTCTAACGCAAGGTCCTGGTTGTTTACAATTTCGTACCTATAAAAGTAACACAATGTAAGCATGGGTTATTTTACAACGAAACATTGCAAGAGGTTTTAATTGGAACGTCACGGATACAATATTAGGATGCAAATCATTTAAAAAATCAGGAAGTATTGTGTTCCGCCAAAAATATTTTAAGTAGTCCTGAAATAATCGTTCTGAGTTTCGCTAAACCCTTTCAAAAACACTTTTAGAGAGGAGCCTACATATCTGTGAGCAATAAACTGTGCTAAATACCTACCAGTTTATGTTACTTGAGTAAGGTACCATTCAAGTACATCAAGCCAAGATTTTGAACACAAGATTCCCACATTAAACTTTAAGCAGAAAAGCGTAATTACATTTTTGTTTGCTGAAAAATGGATCTAACAATTTTAACCAGGGTTCAATAAAAATTACCTTACATATTATTTACATCTAAAATATTTAATGTGGAAATCTATTTTATATTCGAAGTAAAAAGCCAACACAACGTTGATTTTGACAATTTAAACATCGATTACCAATACATTCTGGCATATTAAAACTCTCTTCAGTCGTGCTTTCAAACTTCGAGCCTTCTTGAACAGCAGGCAAAGAAAATGCAAACATTAATCACTTAAATTCCTCAACAGTAAATGTAGTTATTTTTACTTGTACGATATGCCAACGGAATGTGCCGTTTTGAAATAATTTGTTTTTTCTCTAGCAAGAACATATGTCTAAAAGATAGATATTCTGTAATCCATGTCGTGATTGTGTAGGTTATCCCAGAGGAAAAACTGTTTCCATTGGGCTTCTGCAGCCTTACTTCTGCTGCTAGTGTTACTTCCAGAAACCAGAGCTGCTGCATGCACATGGGGTAAGAACGCGGGAGCTTGCTTCAATTCCAGTTTGGCGAAGATTCCAGATGATATTCCGGGGAATATCCTCTACCTGGAGCTACGACATAATGGCATCTCAGCACTGGAAAACCTTCCCCCTCAGCTTGTACATCTCGACTTGTCCTTCAATTCTCTTAGCACCCTTGAGGGCGAGGCTTTCAAGCAGCTAGCAGATCTTCAGGAACTCCGTCTCGCTCATAACGTCATCAGAACTATTCACCCAAAGGCTTTTAAGGGTCTTGAGAAACTCAAGAAACTCTTTCTCCAGGGCAATGGTTTATCTACCATTCCACCACGAGCCTTCGAGTATCTCATTGCCCTCAACGAACTAGATCTGGCTTTTAACCAGCTGGTGGAAATCCGTCCAGACACATTCAGGTATGTATATCTTATCATATTATGACAAATACCTCTAAGGAATGACTGCTGAAGAAAGAATTGGTTATGAGAATTTAATTTCCAGCACTTGTTTCACTAGGCGGTAAGTAGCGTTGCCGGAGGAAGTTGTACCAACTATTTCCATGTTTTATGAGATCGGAAGCTGAGCGTTTATTAATACTGTGCTCAATCGAGAAAGAAAGTTCGATTTTTTTCAGAGAGTGAATTAATGATTTGAGTGAGCCTCACAGAGGCTCTTTTTTAATTTACGTCCTCCAACTTTAAGTCATATCGGACGATAGACTCATTTAGAGTGCTAGGGACGTGTGAGAGAAACCAAACAAGGTAGCTGAAATTACACGATCTATGGACCGTACTAGGCATGTTTCTCTTTTCTTACTTTATTTCTTACACATGCTCCAAAGAACTGAATATGAATGGCGCACAATAAGATAACTCCAAAGGAGTTATTTTTCTGTTATTTTGGAAGTTACTGAAAAACTAATTATATCAATTATTATTGGCATGGGATTAAATAACGAAATGATATTGGTATGCTAGGAACACTTGATATCATTTTTAAAACAATTGGTTATCCACTCCATCTGTATACATCCCATTGGTAAATTGTAGAAGTTTCTGTTACATTCCATTGGGTTTCGTATCTTATGCTACGAGGGTCGTTTGATAAGTCTGGTAAATTTCCATGAAGGAATGGACATTTTTGTTGCAACTTTGTGGGTGGTAAGCTTCATTATTCAAAAAATTACACAGAAAATTTGAATGTGCTACAATATACGGCTATTTTGACAGTCATTTGAATTGGTCAGTGCGATAGCTGCTGTTGAAAATGGAAAAACCTGTTTCGTGCTGTTATTTAACATTTTCATTTGAAGGGCTACACTACCGCACAAGTCAACACTGAATTGGATGAAGTGCATGCAGACTCTGCACCAACATTGAAGACCATTTACTTTTGTATCAATGATTGAAAGGTGATCTTAGAAACATCGAAGATGAATCGCACTCTGATTGCCGAATTGAGGTCCCCACACAGGACCCCATTAAATAATCCACGTTCTGGTTGTGCAAGGCCACCAAATCAAAATTTGTGAGATTTCTGAGGCTGTAGGCATCTCTACTGAGCGAGTTCTAAATATCCTGCATGGCAATGAAAAAGCTGTGTGTAAGATGGGTGCCACGATTTTTCACAGTCGACCAAAAGCTTATCCGGAAAAATACTTCTACCGAGTGTCTGGCTATGTTTAATTGCAATTCGCATGAATTTTTGCACCGATTTGTGTCTGTGGATGAAATTTGGAGTCATAATTACACACCAAAGACAAATCAACAGTCAAAATGGACAATGGACAAAGGCTGGTGAAAGTGCACCAAACAAGGCAAGGATCATTTTGTCAGCTAGTAAGGTGATGATGGCCGCTGTTTTATTGGGAATATCAAGGAACAATCCTCATAGACTACTTGGAAAAAAAGCAAAACCATAACTGGAGCCTATTGTGCTTCACTGTCGAATCGTTTGCAACATGAGTTGACTGAAAAAAGATGGAGATTGAAAATCAAAAAAGTGCTCTTTCACCAGGACAATGCACCATCGTACGCATCAGCAATCGCAATGACGAAAGTGCATGAGTTGGGCTTTGAATTGGTTCCTCATCCACCTTATTCACCAGACTCTAACCAAAGTGAATTCTTCCTTTTCCCAAACTTGCAAATTTGTTTTGGCAGAAAGAAATGTTCATCAAATGAAGAAGTGATAATCACCGTCAACGAGTATTTTGCAGACCTTGACTGAACCTATTTTTCCAGCGGGATGAAAAAGGTGGAACATCGCGGGCCAAGTGTATCACCATCAATGGAGTCTATGTCGAGAAGTAAGGTGAGATGTTCATGAAAAAAGATATTCTTGGTTTTTTACCAGACTTACCAAACGACCCTCGTACATGTGTACGGCTTCTCTAGGCTCCTGGAATGGGGCCTACTTCTGTAGGTACGGGTTTGGCGCACCCGGGGTCCCGAGCCAACAGTCTCCGTCGTGTGTGCTCCTCTTCGTGGTTGAGGGAGACGGTCAACAGGCCCACCCACGTGTAGGCCGTGCGTGGAGACCCGTGTGGGTGGAAAGGTGAAAAAAAAGGTTAAAAAGGTGAACGAAATTTTTAGTAGGTTTTGATTTATGTTTTTTGTGTACGTGTATTTTTAATAGGTTTTGTTACACTTGTATAGCTTTTAGAAAGTTTTATATCTTGCTTTTGCCATGACTAGTTTTTTAAAGGGCGCTGATGACAGCCGTAGTTGAGCGCCCTTATATATCATCATCCTGGAATGGGTTTTACAGAACGTTTCGTAGCTTTCGGGAGTTCAAACAAGGCCAAATGAAATCTTTACAGGTCTGAGAATAAGATCAACGAGGTTACGGAGTGTTTTGGATGATTATGGAGACTTTTAAATTTTCGTCTTCCAATTTACGTCCTCGTCATATCAAGACGACGAATGAAATTAATAAAATGATGATCAGATGAGTTCAGCTTAGAGTTACCTGCGTTCAGCTTTCAGGATAAGTAAAACTCCCAGATAAAACCCTATGCTGACCAAGATTCGAATTCGGGACCTCCTGAACTTGAGACTGACAGGCTACTACCTAAAATAAGACCCGAAGCTTTCCTGACGACGAATATGCTCAATTACTTCTTGGGCAACAAGCCAGGTGAAAAGACGATTAGAAATCGATGTTTCGGGAGTTTGCATCGCTCCCATCATCAGGATATTTATTAAATGTTATAATCACAAAGATTCACTGGATATAACACAAATATAAGCAAAGACAAAACACTATCAAAATTCGCATTACTGAACAAAAGACTGTTTTCAGTAAATTAAATGCCAGGTCAGGAGTTGGCGTGAGTGTAGAAAATTCATTGGATCAAAGAAACGTAACTACTTAACTTGATTATCAAGTTGTACTGATATATGCTTCTTAAGTCGACGGATTTCCATTTTCAAGGCCGGTTTCCAAGAGGAGCTGATTAAGCGTGCTCCTCTCAGAGGAAATGGACAAAGCCTTCTTAATTCTCCGCCCCCAGTAACTGTCCAGTTGGCGGACTTCCAAGTTCCGGGAGTGTACCGCATTCCCTGTGAATGTGGGATACCGTATGTAGGACAAACTGGAAGGACCATCGCTACCAGAATAAATGAACATGAACGGAGCATTCGTTTAATGCAACCTGAGAAGTCTGGGCTGGCAGAGCATTGTTATGATAACGACCACAGAGTCAACTTTCGGGAGACGACCATCTTGGCAAAATGCAACAGTTAAGTAGCTACGTTTCTTTGACACAATTAATTTTCTATACTCACGTCATTTCCTGACCTGGCATTTAATTTACTGAAACAGTCTTTTGTTCAGTAATGCAAATTTTGATAGGGTTTTATCTTTGTTTACATTTGTGTTATATCCAATGATTCATTTGTGGTTATAACATTTAATAAATATCCTGATGATGGGAGAGATGCACCCTCCCGAAACGTTGATTTCTAATCGTTTCTTTATCTGGCTTGCCCGAGAAGAAATTGAGGCTACTACCTAGGTTACAGATGCGGGCGTTTTGGCGTTTGGAACCCGATAAACTCAGTGCTACAGTAAGAAAAATTGCGATGGTACTAACCCTAACCTCATTAAGATTATATCACATGGACGCATATTAATAATATTTTAGTCGCTCACATTTTTAAACAGTGATTTCAATATTAAAACCTGCCAGATCGAACCAAGACCACAGATATAATTTGGGATTACATTTTTCAAGTTATGGTTGGACACCTTTTAGATTGATTATTCTGACATTTCTCTTTACCGACAGTGTTCCTTTTAGTGCTGTGAGCCGATTATTATTATTTTTTGCAATCAAAGTCTTGCTCTACTATGATCTGTTTTTACAAATATGTACAATAACCATAAATATGTTCCCAAATGCGTCTGGTGACTCTCCTTCAGAAATTCGTTCCTTGTTCATGTGGGACGTTTTCCCGCTTATCATTCACTTGTCCCTGTTCTGAAATGGTTAATGCACCACTGTATCTTAGGAAACATTGTTATTTTGACATCTTTTTACAGAGAAACTGTTATTATCTAGCTCCTATTAGCTAGATAGCTCCTAAAAGAAAATGCTCTAACGTATTCGTTTAGGAAACCTCTGTTTCTGTTCTTTCACATCATACAGTTGGTGTGGTAAAAGGGTAAATCAATATAATGTGCCTTTCGTAATCTGTATGAAAGAGCAACAGTCACTTTATAGCTGCAGATTTTCTTACATATTTTACCCAATTTAATAATCGCAGTAGCTAATCAATACTTTGTATACCGCTTCCTATGAAATCACAGCTTCTTAACAGCCTCTCACAATTTAAACAACTGCGTACCAAGCCTTCGGATTTATTTCTGTACCACTATCTATGGTAGGTGGAGGTAACATTCTACCCGAAATTAAGACTCCATACTGAGATTTATCTAGAAAAAAAAAACCTGAGGTTTACTTATCAAAAAGGAGGTATTTTGCTTTCTCTTCTTACGTTCAGTAACCAAAGAAGGATTACATTCCGTCCAGAAATTCAATGTCAACATTTTACGCGAAATGCATTTTATTAGGTACACTGAACTGTTTATAAAATAATTTTAATTTTTTTACTACTGAGTTACAGTACGCGGATAAAGTATGTCATTTGATCCAACATTTTCTTTTTCCGTTTGTTCCATTTATACCCTGCCCATACAACAGAGGAAGGTGTACGTCTGTTAAAAGATGATACAACATTTTTCCATGATATCTTTTTGCTATCCTTAATGACCCTGCCTTTAACTGCAGTGGTCATATCGGCGGCCGTTCTCCTTTGGAACACATAGAAGGTGTTAATGCTAAGTGTATTCGTTAAGTTTTAATCATTAGATCATGCACATATTCGCACTCCCATTCATACTTCCAGACTCTGGGGAAGATAAGGAATTATCTTGGTGGGAGAAAAGTCCCCAACCGCACTGCCGGGAATCGAGCCCAGGATTCCTAGCACAGCAGGCAGGTACTCTACCGTCTGAGCTACGGGGCCAGCTGATCCAACAATTTGATTTCGAGATTTTACCGTATTAAGGAAATACCTATTTTGAGGCACCATGAACCATCCGAAACCATTTTTAAAAGGCCTGTCTTGTAATTAACTTTGATATACGTTATTTTAATTAAAATAGCTAACTCGTTTTTGGGGAAATAAAACTAAAATATCTAAACTCCTTTTTTCATGTAAAGAATGGTTTAAATTTAGGATTTTCATAATAGCATCATATTGCTCAGTTGGTAGCTACTTAATTTCCAGTATTGGTGCTTGTCGAAAATTTTGTGTAAGATTTTTGCTCTTCAGAGACACACATGTACCTTTTACCATTTTTTTAATACAGAAAAGTTCAAAACATTACATCCAATGAAATATTGACATCAAAATGGTTCGCGCAACACATCCTTCCTCTTAGCCAACACTTAGATGTAAAGCAGTTATTTTAGACCAAATCTCATAGGAGTTTTTAATATTTTGATTTTCTTATTTTGAATTTGTTGAAAAAAGTAATTCATTGGAAATTATGTAAAAAATTGTAATAGAAAGGGAAAGAGATTAAAAAGAAGAATTGAAGGTAAAATAGTGATTGAAGAGGTGGAAGCAAAGGAAAATCAATATTATTAATGTGTTTAACAAAGATAACATTAGTGTAAATTTTTAAGAAATGTTGCTTGAATATCAAATTATTTAGAATATGATTTAAAGAAAAGATTATGAAAATTACCAAATATGGTTATTAAAATTGTGCAGTTAAAATATAACGTGAACCAGTGAGAAATTATTGAATTGCCATAGCAATGGAAAATTCAATAATTTCAGACTATCCAGCGTTAGCGTCATTTTGTACATGGACGCCGTCGAGTAATGAAGCAAAATTGTGATTCTGCACATGGACGACGTAGAGGATGGAAACATAATAATCTGTGAGGAAAAGTTGAGGAAAGATTATTAAATTTTAGATGAGTCGTATTTTTTACACATTTGCTTCACTTTAATTTAATTGTAAGAAAAAGTAACGCATCTAAATTTATGTATTAATTTACTATTGCGACGTATTTACGTTCATTTCAGAAGGAATTAAATTTTGAATATTTGAAAAACAGTTAATCAACTCTTCAATTTATTTAGTGCATTAATGTCAATCTACCCCCATCCGATACTATGCCCGAGGTAAGAGATTTTCAGGCGACGACTGCAGTAGCTGAGGGTAATTAAGAGAAAACATCACTACCAGTAACGGCGGCTCCAGTCTCAAGGACAGGACGTTGCAGCATCTCATCCCTGAAATCCTATAGCAACGGGACACATACATTGCAGCATCATTACCTAAAGATCCTCTAGCAGATATTTAAATCATATGATGGGTCTGAAACTTATGAACTAGCTTTTCACTAGTACTATCATAATCACTATGTTTCCAGGCACCACGTTGATTCCAAATAATGTGGATTCGTGAAACAAAGAAGAATATAGGTAATAATATTTAATGTAGTGAGAATTATTCGTGATAGTCTCATCTGCAGTCACGTTCACTCAAAATCCAAAAGTGCTTTAAGCTTTTTTCCGAGGAGAAATTGATATATTTATGCAAGCATTAAACTCTAGTAGTTTGTGGTTTGAAAATAGTTGTATCAAGAAAAATATTAATTTATCTATAGAACAAATGAACAATTAAAGATCTGCATGCTTTATAAAGACATTGACACCCAGTTAATATTATTTAATCTTTGAAGCGTCATTCTACTGTTTTGGGGGGTTAAGTATAGTGTTTCGGGAACCATAGACAAACGAGAATAATCTGAAATTATATATCAAAATCGAGACTCTTTCGTTCTGTAAGTCCTTTTGTCCATCATTATGTGCCCAACTTAATACCTGGAACCGTCTGGTAAATGACCGCTGGTTTTCTGAGTGCGTAGCTATTGCTTCTAAACATATTTTAGATACAGTGGATGTATTTCTTATTAAATTCTTGGACAACGTACAAATTTCGGCTTAAGGGCAAAAATTATCTCGACTGTAAACAGTTCAAAGTTAGAAGTCAAGGGTTATCAAATAACTCCTAAATGTTTCATTTCATTGATGACCTTTATCATACTGCTTATTTTTAGGTTTAAAAATAATTGGGTTGTTGCAGATTAAAAAAATCACTGGCGTTATCAAAATTGTAGTACAGATTAACTGAAATGTAGCTTGTAAATAAGTAATGAATGACTTCAAGTTTACCTAGAAAACTTTGTTCTAATATTATTTCAACTTTACCTTGTTTTCATGGGAGTTGCTCCTTTCAAAACTAAAGTATTATCTGAAATTGTGTTTCGGCATTTTGAAGTATAAGTAAGATGATGCCTAACCTAGGCCACTGTTCCTATCCATGTACATCATCCCTCAACAGTGTCACATTACTGTCCGATATGACTTAACGTTGGAGGATGTATATTGGGAAAGAAAAAAAACATTATCAAATAATGTGGGAAAAACATTTAGTGGTACCAAGTTTTGAGTTTGCTCGGACTTGCCGAATATACCTGTCACATTAGAAGTGTTACTGTTGACTGTTAAGTAATCTGAGTGTGCCCTTAAGAGCAATGCGTGTTGTTCAAATTAGAACTCTACGTCAGCATCACTGCAAATGAAAAACAGTTGATACATTGATATATTTGTTTCAGGAATAACTTTCTCAGTTGGTATAACATATCGCTTTATATGCCGTGAATATAACTTCCGAAAGAAGAGCACTATTGTGTCAGTTTAAGGAATTTGAAGGCCTTATTGCTATTTCTCTTGTTCAAGTAGTTACCAAATACCCCATACTGCTGATCATGCACGTCTCTTTTTCAATGAACCAGTGCACTACAAATGTGTTGAGACACCCTGTTACACTGTGGAAATGAGTTTCGCTATTAATATATACAGTTATAGTCATGTCAGTACCGTTTCCACGCAAATTTATATGAACCTCGCAGCAAGCACAGTGATTTTGAGGCCATCATATAGTTGCATATATTTAACACTTTTACATAATTTCTAACGATTGGTTGACAAGTATGTCAGAGGTTTCTCTACAGACAATCATATCTTCCTGAACATTTTAATTTGAAAGCCATTTATATTCTACTTAAGTTGTTTTTCTTTTGATTTTTTGTTCGTTTCCTACTTACATTACATATATCCAGGAATTTCATTTTAACAGTAGCCTCTATAATGTATACTTTAACAAATAATAATTTAATGGTATTGTTAATTAACCCCAAGATTCAAAAATACATGTAGAACGTTGTTTTTTCTCTTTAACTAATCAAAATCGACTGTGAATATTTTACTTAATGCTAAAGAAAACTATAGAAAAATGCTTTTGCAGTAAACTGAACTTCAGCGAATTATGTTTCTAGAGGCCTGAACGAACTGCTGCTTTTGGACTTAAGCCACAATCACATCCAGATACTACAAAAAGGGTCTTTCGGTGATCTGTCCAACCTACAGTACCTTAGCCTCCGAAATAATGAGATCAAGGATCTAGAAGATGGCGCCTTCCAGAACCTAGAACGCGTATCACTTCTGGATCTTTCCGATAATGATATAATTAGCATTGGGCCAGAGCTTTTCAAAGGTAAGTGCTACGTAACATGCTTGAGATATTTATAACTGTTATATAAAGCATCAAGTTACTATCATAGCAGGCAGCTCGTACCAAACACAAGGTTGTTCTTTTCTATGTTTTGTTTGTATATTTCTGGAGTTTTTTTTTTGAGATATTGACACTTTTTTACTTCAGAAAATAAACTATTCTTTTTTCAGTAAGCGATTAAGAAGTAACTCCTTATTGGTCGAAGGGAAACCGCGGTATAGAATATTTTCTCATGCAACTTTCGAAAATCTACCCTATAAAGCAACTATTTAGGGTTAACATCTCAATCGGCGTTGAGACTATTGTTTTACTCAGCGTAGAAGGCTTTTATATAAATAAAGATGAAACATCTTTAAGATCATGTACTAGTCCACATCTAGTTCCAATAAGTAAGTGATTAAGAAGACATTATTCTTTGGTTTCCTATAAAGACCAACTTTTACTAGATAACAGGTCGTTCTTGCAATTTTTCACATTCTGAATAATACATTATCAAAACTGAGATGTTACTGCATTATTCCATCTCTTAATATAACAAAACACAAATGATATAAAAATATAGTAATAAAAAAGTCATAAAATATATGTTAAAGCATGGAGGATAAATCACTATGTGTGGTGGTATCACTTTTATGACAGTGGATTTAGAAAGCGATGGCGGGACTGGTCTATACTGTGGAAACCACAGACCGCAACAAACAGCCGAAGCCCAGCTTCTTGTCCTGAAATATTCATGGAATGTCTATCCAAGTGTTGGTTTTATAGCAATGAGTAAAAATTGTAAGTTTGAGTGATTTAAACGCTTTACAGACAGAAAAGAAGATGTTACGAATGAGCCGAGGTTCAGTCTATCGTCAACAGCACAGTCCCAGACATCGATCGAGTGTGACGGATGCTTGTTGAAAATGATGGGGTATCGCACATGCTGACAAACGAGCAAAAGTAAACTCGAATGGAAACGTCTGGAAATTTCATTGATGTAGTTGAATGGAGCCATCAGTTTTAGGAAACCATCATTACCGGAGATGAGAGACGGTGCTACCCATTCAATCCGGAGATCAATCGACAGTCAATGACATAATGTTCATCGATCGCCTCCTCCTCCCCAAAAATCACCTGACAGAATTCAAGATTAAGACAATGTTGATCGCCTTGTTCTACTTCGATCGTTCCCACAAGAAGTGTTTACCGAGAGTTTCCAACAGGTTTATAACCGAGGTCAGAAATATATTGTAGCTGACGATGATTACTTTGAAGAGTAGGAAAGGTATTTTGTTGGAACGTGTCTTTCCTTTATTTTCTTAGACCGAACTTTTGTAATGCATCTTTTATATTAGACATGAAGGATGCCTTCATTTTACTCAGAGGTCTCTTTCTTCGGACAGAGGTTATTTTAGTACCATAAATCCATGACTCGGAACCCGGAAATATTTCTCTACCGAAGGAAGCCAATGTTAAGAATTTTTACGCCCGAAAATAATCCATCGCTGTCCGCGAGTTTGAACCTGCGAAATCGAGAACCAGAAATAGCCCCATACCTCGGAGGACGACAGACTGCTAGGATGTTTTTAAATTGTATTATTTTATTTGTGTTGTTTTCAGGTGATTATCTGGGCTCTGCCTCGGTTGGAAGCTGGTCTCGCAATGGAACGTTTTTCTTGGGGGAGGGGGGAGGATGTGATGGAGCTGCCACTTCTACATCTATGGTATTAATCTTTGTTTTGGGTTTTTAATTATGGTTAGTGCTCATTCTTAATATATGTGGGACCACAAGTGATACTGGTGATACATGCAATGAAATTTTTGTGAACCGGAATTTGAGCACACGCTCCGGGCTTAAGCTAGAGGTACTTCCGGTATTTGCCAGTTATGATGTGGAGGGGGGCCTTCAGTCAGAGAAGAGGTTCTGGCAGAATTTGAACTCCAGACCTCCTTGGTGTTCACGAGTCTATCCCTTAACAGCTTGGCTACCCATAGAAACACTTCTACTTCAGCGCAGGCAATTAATATCGTCATCATATAGATACCTCGTTATCTCTATAATAGGACTTAAGTAAAAAATAAATGTTCCAAAATTATAAATAAATGAAAATACCTTTAAAGTTTATTGTTTATGTACACCATCCTAGAGGTGTATATAGAGGCCGAAACTTCCGTTCATCCCAAAAGTATTTATTATATATGCTTTAATTTTCTATATTGTTTCTTTGTTAGATATGTATACAAATAAAGTGTTCTCGGCTTGCTTGGCAGCTTAGCGAACGAGGGCTAAGTCCGTGTAAGGGGAGATTTTATGACTTTGTTATTTACTAGTAAGCATTGTACACGGACCCTAAGGGTAGCAGGCCTTTATATAAGCTTGAGTTCAAGGTTCCAGAAGAGCGTCTAGTTTTGGTAAACGTTTGGTAAACAAAGAAACAAATAGACATCAGCAGATATTTTAGCAGCCTGTCGGAAGGCAGAACGCCACCCACGCGATGTATAGTGCTAAAATATGGCCAATGGTGGTTTGGGTGAGTTGAAGCCACGGGCATGCAGATTTGAGTATAAATATCTGGGCAAAACGTGTAGTAACCCCAATTTTGTGGACATATACCTAGCGACACGAGAAATCTGGGCTACTCGCGATTAGGTTATCTTACCTAAATCGGCTATTAGATGCCGCGTGTGAATATTAAGTGTAAGGAAACTCCAAAAAACGAGACAAATAATTCGAGCCACCAGCTAAAGGTATATTCGTTCCTGTAGAACTGGCAAGCCGAGGACATCAACCGCTCAGACTGTATCTGGTTGTCATTTATGGGTTGTAACCAAAAATAAACTGTTACTACTACATTTCTTCGACATGTAATTCGAGATTCCTACCTGTCCATTCGACTCTGGATCTTCGCCAGTCCGGCACAGATAAGTCCTTGCTTCTACATTTCCATACGTCCCTGACAGCCGAGGTACCCAACATACACAAAGTGCTTCCATAACATCGCATAAAGCAGCAGAAGCCAGGAGGGCCTTAAAACGCACACTGGTCTTTGCGGACGCTGCCGAGATTAGTTGATTGTCACAATAGCTATAAATAGTTTAATACTCAGCTGAAAATATTCTCCACCGGAGCGTATCTACCCTCCACTAGCAGCCTTCGGAGACACGCTGCATAACTAGAACAGAAATTGACCCAACCATTCATAATACTCACGAGATCTTCTGCTTCATGTAGATGTTTCTAGTGTTACAGTCATTCTGACCTGCAGTTTTCGAACGAATAGAATTTAAGAATGTTTATTAACTCAGTACTATCATTGCTGAGGTAGACTTGCAAGCGGAGATCAGCAAATACCTACTCTGACATTGCAAATGTCGCTACTTTGTTGTGCTAATTAACTTCCGTCGTGACATTGCTCCCGACCAACCGTGAGCCGTCTTTATCTTTGCTACGGTCAACCTCTGAACGAAGGAGACTTAATCACTGATCCACTTCTCCACGCAGTGCAGTCCTTGATTCGCTTTAGGAGCTTGGGAAAGCTCCCTTTAATCAGAGTAGGGCAGTGCATGCCTTTCTGCCGAAAACCTCCTTTTAGGCTCGTGGTCATGCCGGATCTTTCCTTGGAGGGCGTCCTGTACAAGTATTATTTTTTCAGTTACTCTCGCGACAAACGCACACATTTACAACACTCAAGTTCAACTCCATGAGGCCTCCTCCACAGGCAAGCTGCTGTCTGATGTAGTCACTGTTTAAGGACGATCAGGTTTTCTTAATTACAAGCCCTCTGCCACGTTGATTCAGATTACTGTTACTGCTGCACCTGTATCCTGCCATCCGCGGTGAGGTTGTCCTCCACTCTTCTGTCCAAGTATACATCGTCAATTGAGAATATGACTCCACAGTGCCATAAGTCACGCCAACCCATAGTCATCTCCTCCTGTCTTGTCTACTTGGCTGTTGACAGTCCTTCACCATGTGTTCTAGGTAGCTGTGCACACATCTGGGGGATCGCCAATGCCCTTGAGCTGATCCTCTGCCCTCAAAGTACCGAACACTCATGATATTCAAGCTGGAGACATCTTGTTCTTTAGTTGCCTCTTCAAGCTGGCGCCAACCACTCCATCTGCAAGTATTGCCAGTTCTTTGATTCCGTTTTCCAGAATGCAAAGCCGTTTGCTCACGTTAATATATTAGTCAGGTTACATTCCGGCAGGCACTTTCACGTGCTCCTTCATGCTGAATAGTCATTCATATAATTTAGTTAATACTTCCAACTCTATCACAAACATTTCTGTCTTCATTTCTTCCTTCATAGTTTCCATTTTCTATTCCATCTTTTCCGTTCCAGATCTCATTTCTTCCATCTCATTGTTCATCATTGTTATTTCACTTCCCATCTTGTCCATTTCAGATTTCATATTGCTCTTCATTTCTTCCATCACAATTTCCATTTTCAATTCCCTTTTGTCATTCTGGTTTATATTTTATCCATTTTAGCCATTAAATTTTGAAGCATTTCCTCCATTGTAGAGTTTGATGCCACCTCTGACACCACTATGACTAAATGACAGCACAAAGTTGTACTAAACTCATTTGTTACCAAATAGCACAATGCTAACTTATACTTATTTTTCATTTCTGCAAATACACAACGCTTCTGTCTTCATTAGTGCTAATGTTTCCTTATGTTTCTGTTGTACAAACATCAAACTGTGGTGCTCAAAACTTTTTGATTCTCACTGCTTGCAGACTTTAACACTCACTTTAGCTCTTGGCGGTCCATGAATGTTCCATTTTTTATGCCTCTCAACAATTCCACAGATAGATACAATGAAAAAGAATTCAATTACCTTTTCTCCACTAAACTCTCTGCAGGGGTATATAGCACACTGATTGGAGCTTTCTCTGAATATAACATATGCTAATTAATTTCAACTAGAATCCGGGAGTACAAAAATGCAGAATTGATTAGACATGCTTTCCCTCAATATGGTTATTAGTATCTTGTCATTTTGTAGCCCATCTTTAGATCATTTAATTCTGACTATTGGAAATGCTTAAATCTTTAAGTATCACTACAAGATACAATGCTGTCCTAAAACCAGAGAACAAGGTATATGTGAACAAGTGTTTGATTTATTAACTAAAGTGCATAGCTATTTACATCATACATAGAAACATGTTCCTGGATTTTTGATAATTAGAGTCAACATGAAAAATTCAATACCCCGGCCAGGATTTGAACCACGGATCTCCTGGTATGACACTATCAAAAACCTTAGCCTATATACAGCTAGTGTGAAAAAATGATTAATTTCCATCAAGTAACTAAAATGTTCCTGGATTGTTTACTAAGTAGATGTTAATAATGGAGCTAGAAGACAATTCTAAGAACTGTAGAAGTCTCTAGGTTTGATGGAAATCTAGATTACCATTCTGTAGTTTTCTTTTAATATTTGTGTTCAACATTTCATCTTCAGTATACACTTTACTATTCTGGAATTCACAAAGATCTATAGCTATAATGTAAAGAAGAAATGAGTATAAACCTTAGATAGCTCACTATATATCTATGTATACATTTGTATTAAAATAATATTAATGGTTGCAGATATGGTAGCATTGCAGCAGATCCAGTTGGACCACAATGAGTTGCGCACTGTGTCACCAACTGCATTTGACACATTAGAGCACTTAATACATCTAGACCTCACTGAGAACTGGCTAAAGAATTTGGAACCTGGCACCTTCAAAAACCTTGACAAACTCAACTCACTGGAACTGGATGGCAACACCATTCCAGAATTAAAGAAGGGTACATTTGAAGGCCTGTCTCAACTTTCCTATCTTACCATGGGTGACAATGAAATAACCAAGATAGAACCAGGAGCATTTGCTGGGTTAGGTAAAAAGAAGAAGGGAGGTGGTGGCGTCAGGGTCAGCTTGGAGAGGAACCGTATAGTTGCTATACCTTCACAAGTATTCCAGGGTGCTAAGAATATCCGCTTCCTCAATCTGGGAAACAACTCCATCACTGAAGTTGCACCAGAAGCATTCAAGGTGAGATTGACTATGGTACTATAGATAGAATTGCTCTTCTCTTTTTCTATTTGTAGTATCACATATATAAATAGTACAATGTCAAACTGATACGTCTTCAATGGGCTTCAGAAAATATCTGTTCCATGGCATCTGTTCAAGGGTTAGAAATTAGAGAATCAGTATGCAAGCAGCCTTATGGTGCAAGGTTGTTTTTTTACTCAAAAGAGTTGGAGGACAATTGTAAGACATACTTTACAAGAGTCTTTTATACAATTGTACTTCTCATCAAAAGTAAATGAATGATAAATTACAAATTTGGTAATTACTGAACCATATTCTTTACACTACATACTTATTTGACTATTATTAAGGAAAATATGTTTCAAGATTTATCACTCCTATCCTCAGTTCCTGTTCAACTGTCTATATCACAGCACGTGGTAGTGGCCTTGTCCCTGGTGGTGGTTAGATGAGCTTCTGCATGAGTAGTTTGCTAGGCAGAATTTGAAAATTAAAAACATGTTTCTGGCTTATTTTCAATTTTGAAACCACGTCTAGTGACCTACCCATGTTGAATTCATCCAACCTGCACCAGGGATAAGAACCAACCACTATGTGGAAAGATACAGGCAATTGAATGAGAACACAGAATGAAAGTGATAACTTTTTAAACATGTTTTCTTTCATAATGAACAAATAAGTGATGTAGTGTAAACCATTTGGTTAGTAATAACTAAACTTAGTGAACATCACTACTACGAAGTCCATCAATTCTAAATAAAATAAATTATAACTTAACATAAATTGACTACCCTTTGTAAGACAGCACAGCTTTTAAGCCTTGTATTCAAATAATTTGTATAGCTATACAACAGGCTTTTTTCTTGCAGAGATCTTCTCTTGTAGAGATCTCAATTTTCTTAACAGTGACATTCATCTCTTACTTCATGTGGCAAGAACATGGTATTGCCACAGAACCTTACATATTTCTTGATAATCCCTATGTATAAATTGTAGGGTCTCCAATTTTGAGCTTTGAACAACACACTTGTGACATACATGAATAATTTTTGGTGAAGAAAGAATCTGTGATTTGCTCGCAAAACTGGAGAGAATTTTCAGTACTAACATGTAAAAACTTCAAATAATCAGATCCAAAGGCTTCAGTTGGCAAATCAGGATTACCTACTGATGTCTATCAGTAATCTGAATGCCTATCAGTAATCATTCAGTATGAAAACATCTGAAGATAATAATTATGCTCAATAAAATGAAGCAAATGTCCTTAGTTATCTGTACGGCCAGTCAAATATTACTAAAATTAGGCAAATGAGTCAGTCTTGTATATACTTTTTTCCAATTACAAGTTTTTTAATGAAGACTAGTTTCTGGGAACTTCTTCCCTATCCTCAGACCTGTGGAGTCAACCACAGAACTGAGGATAGGGAAGAAGTTCTCAGAAACTAGTTTTCCTTAAAAAAACTTGTAAGTGGAGTAAAGTATACACAAGATTGACTCATTTGCCTAATTTTAGTAACAATGGCACTCCACTTTCTGAAACACTTCTTTTTATTCTATACAATCAAATATTGTATTGTACAGTAGAGATTTCTCAAAACAGAAGTGGGCAAAATGATCAGTATTTCTTCTCTGTTGCATATATGCAGAACATTCAACTATATATATATAGGATCATTATTTCATATTGTAAACCAGTTGCGGTCCTTCCCTCCTGAATGCTGCCCTTGCCACCTGGCGAGACTTTGAACTGCAATTTCTGCTCAGATGCATTGACACTATGTGTAGCTCTGCTGTGTAAAGTGTAGTCAGTCAAGTGCCTCTCTTGATACAGCAAACATGGTATGTCACTTATCTGCAGAAGTACATGTCTTTATTTGGAAAAAAAAAATTTCAAACATGAATCTGCTTGACTGCGCACGTGGAGTTTGTTGTAAGATTTCCAAACATTGTACCACCTGCAAGAAAACATATAAACAAGATCATGAAAAATTTCAAGCTTTGGGTCCAGTGGTGAACAAGAAACATTCTACAAGAAGAGCAGTTTTAACAGCAAGTAAACTGGATGAAATTGGTGCAGATTTGGAGCAATCGCCTTGAAAATTGCTAAACAAATTAGCTCAACAAATAGGTATATCTCAGTCTTATGCAAAAAATTGTACATATCTATTAAACTGACTCTGTATTTCAAGTGTAACATAAACAAATGTGCTTAAACTGAGGTAAAAGGGGTGGTAGAAAAAGTTCAAGTAATTATATGTCCAGTGACTAGCAACACAAACCTTTTTCTTTTCATTTGTGCAGCTAGTCCTCCCTATAACTTCTGTGGTCATATCAGTGATTTTCCCTTGAGAACCAACTGATGGAGCTATAACTTTTTGAACTGTAAGTGTATCAGCATTGCTTTTATTATTTTTCAGCATGAAAAATGCACATATTCACACACATTCATGCTTTCAGACTCTAGAGGTGAATAGATTTGTTTCTGGTTAAAGAAGTATTCTCCTCCCTAGCTGGGAATCAAACCAAAACTTAAGGTTTACACAAAGATTGTCATTTACTTCCATAGTAACACCATTACTAAATCAAAATGGAGAAACAAATTGATGAACATACTGGAGATAACCTATCTTGAAAGGGAAACTTAGTTCCTTCTATTGCATATAGGACAGTGGTCATACTACATAATTCCAGTCAATTTCATTTGTTTTTCACGCTGAGTTAGTTGTGTCATTTGTCACATTATAAAGGCATTTAAATTAAAGGCTTTCATGTCCTCCTTATTCAATGTGTATAGATATCCTTAGTAATACTAAGATCTATTATTTATTTTGTGTGCTTGAAAAAAATTTTGAATATTCTAGAGCACTTGCTTATAAAACTTTTGATTTGTTTAGTGATTTGTAAATATCTTCATTTGTGCTGACTGCCAGCTAACAGTCACACTCAAGGTGATACTAATAGGTAATCTGGAGTAAGCTTACCTAGTTATCAATAGCAAACCAACTAAATTGAGCCTTGTGGCAACTTTTGCAATTTAGCTATTGCTTCGTTATAAGTTTTTTGTAACAAAGTTCCTTCAATCTTCATGACCTTGTTGTCGACAGGCCCTAAAACACCACACACTCACTCACTCAATCTTCATGAGATTACTATCTGTAACAATTGCATAATAGTGTGAAACATACAACTGACTCTTGCTGCACCCTATATTTAGGATGCATAGTTATGGTTTTCTACTACTGATAAAATATAATCTTTTACTTATCTTTACAATTCTTGTTATGTAGTTATTATATACTGATGATTGAAAACTAAATTGATTTCAGCAGTAGTGCTACAGAACATTGCAGACTGAAGACTATAGTTTGTAATCCAGAAGATGCACAGATGTTATATCTTTTAAATATTAGGCTGCCTGCAGTAGCAATTTTATTTATAATTTTCAAGAAGTTTCTCTCAAAGTATAAATCTTATTGTTGTAGGGTCTGAATAATCTGGAGTATCTCATAATGGATGGAAATCAAATTTCCAATCTGGGAGCTAATGCTCTAACTGGATTAGCAGAAATTAAGGTGCTAAGTTTGAAAAAGTGTGGCATTGCCCATCTGGATGATGGTGTCTTCTCCCCATTAGGAGAGACTCTCCAGAGACTATCTCTAGATGATAATAAAATCACCGTTCTGACAGCTGGAGTGTTCAAGGGTCTCAATTCAGTTGAATCGCTGTCCTTTTCTGGTAACCACCTTGAGGAAATCGCTTCTGGCACATTCAAGGACCTTGCTAAACTCACTGGCAACATGGACCTGTCTGAAAACAATCTGAAGGTCCTTCATAAAGGAACTTTTGAGGGCCTTAATAACATTGAGGTGCTTCTCCTCTTCAACAACTCTATCAGCCAAATTGAGCCAGAAGCCTTCCTGGGAATGGATAATCTTGAATACCTCATACTCTATAATAATGGCTTAGAGAGTTTGTCTCCTGGAGCCTTCAGAGGTAAGTTTGAATCTCTGATAAAAATGGATAGGGTATTTTGTTAAAGTTCTTATTTCTACACCAGAAAAATGAAATATTAATTAAAAGTTTACTTTTACTTGAGTAGAAGACAGTCTGTTCTATGTTTGATCTTGAATTCACTGATCTTTGTCTCACAATTTATGTTAATGCTGCTGTATAGAGAAGTGCATTTAATAGTAGATTGCAATACGCATGGTATGTGAATCATTGGAAAATGAGAAAGAGTTTGCAACTCTGGAAATTAAAGTATTTTCTATTTACAAGATTCTCCATTCATACATTTAATACATATGCATAGCAAATATTTTTGAATACTAGAAATAATACTTACGCAGATATAAAATTAGTAATTAAAAGTTGTTGAAATGGTGAATTCAGTAGCAAGATCACCAATATTAACATGGTGGCAAGCTGATGATGGTTATCCATGTCTGTTTGTTGACCTTGAACTATAAATAACTTGTAGCTCATGTTTAGCTGCTACATGAATTAAATAAGTAAATATTAAAGGAGTAAAGATCCCAGTAAAAATTAAAAAGAAAAATTCATCTATCATCAATGTTATGTTTCTGTCTGCAATAACAAGTGTATAAAAATTTAAAGAATTTAATGGACTTTAACCAACACTGATTGCAGGAGATTTAACTTTTCACCATGACAGCATGAGAGGTAAGAATATGAAAAAACACTATTCTTGAGGATAAAGTTCCAAAGAGAAACACAGTATTAGTGAGTAAAAGCAAATTATAACAATCCTCATATCATCGTGCTAACCCTTTGTACAAATTTACCAGATTATGTAACAAATAACAGTGCTTTTCATACCTGTGTTATTCTCCTACACTTGATAATTTATGGTACTTTCTTATAAGTTTACTTCTTGCAATATATAAGGAATAAGAAAATAAATGACTTATTCACAGAAATAAACCTTTAAGCATTTTATTTGGGAGATGATTTCATTAAGCATGATGTTTGCACTTTAATATATTTGTCATAGTAAGTAAAAATAGTGCTCTGCAGTAGGTGATTCACCACAGTGTCACCAAAGTTTGTTTGTGGGGAAGAAATGAACCCCATGCATATTAATGTTTTAGGCTGAGAGCCCAAGAGAGAGGATGATTTCAACATTCAGAGCAGTTGGTGCATGCACCATCAATGGCTCCACATGTACAAATCATTCTCACTCTCCTTCCAGATGTGATAATAGACTAATTCATATAGTGTGCATCTTTACTCAGCTGCCACCTCAAGATAATTGTACTCTAAAATATAGATAGATATTTAACATTATGCACCAGGAACAATATGACACTTATGAGAAAAATTGGTTACTTTATTACTAAAATCAATTCCACTTAATGCACATCTATACTAGCCTTTGTCTGTAAGGGTGATGCATATTAAGTCCGTGCTGATTTATGTGATGAATTGTGCATATATAAGAAATAAAAATACTAACATGCTGATCCTGGTATATAATTGGTGATTTAAAGTATGCCTATTTGTTAATAGGCTTCTTAGATAAAAATAATTTCTATAATACAATTGGTTGTTTCCGGGCTGTTTTGCCATGGTCTGTTGGAGTAAGAACCAAACGTTTCGTCCACAACTATGGTAGACATCATCAGTGGCGGGGTCGAAGCTTTCTTGCAGAGAGTTTGGCTGTGTCTGCAAGAAAGCTTCGACCGCACCACTGATGATGTCTACCGTAGTTGTGGACGAAACATTTGGTTCTTACTCCAACAGACCACAGCAAAACAGCCCGGAAACAACCAATTGTATTATGGACGCCGGCCGTGAAAGCTTACGTTCTCTCAAAAATAATTTCTCTTTAAAGGTTTGAAATCTCTAAGATACATGTCACTTGAGAAACATAGACTGAAGACATTAGAGCCAGGAGTTTTTGAAGATTTGGAAAATATGAGGGGTATCGACCTGAGTGATGGAACCTTGGAGAAATTGAGTGCAAATGCATTCAAAGGTGCTGACTATCTATATAAGATCGAGATAAGGAACAACCAGATCAAGGAAGTAGAACCTGGTGCTTTCTCCAACTTGCGAAGAATTGACAAAGTGGATCTTTCCGATAATCAGATTGAGGTAATACCAGATGAAGCTTTCCTTGGAGGTGTCGAGATGACTGAGCTTTATCTGAGTAACAACAACATTCGAGAGCTTGGTCCTCATGCATTCAAGTAAGTTCAACATGTACTTATTATATTTTGTTCAATGTTTTCAAAATACTAAATCTGTCAAATACTACGTAATTAGGAGACAACTTTAATTCACTGAACCAATAACTTGAATTGAACATAAACTGATGATTAGGACAGTCCTTAGTCCTTGAAACATTTTTAGCTACCCCTTTTGGTTAGTGAGGTTTAGTATTTCTAATCCAATAGAGGAAGATCCATTGTTTCAATCCCAGCTATGGTATTGCATTTTTCAGTTCTGATTTTACCCTTCTAAAGTTTACCTACACATGGTTTGCATGTTTTAATGCAATCATTTATTGCTGAATACTCTTATAAGTGGAATAGTATAATTAAAAGATGTTAAAAGCCCAGAATTTAAGTACCAGTAGCCATCGACGTAAGTGATCTCAAATTGAGATTTCCTTGTTGGTCTGCTGGAAAGATGTGAATCAGCTAGAGAACTTAATGTTATGTTGTCATATTGCCACGATAGTTCAGTGGTAGAGTGGCAGTGTGTAGAGTGCAAGATCTATGGCTCAAACCTGTGGCACTGAATTTTTCAGTTCTGATTCTAACCTTCTGAAATTCATCTAGACATTGTTTGTGTATGTTAGAACAATCAGAAATAGCAGATTCCCTTATAAATGCAGTTCTATAATCTTTATAAATTTATAAATAGTTTAAAATGCCAACCGTGACTGCTCCTTTTGTTATATTTCAAGTAGAACTCAATTTCAATGATTTGTACTCTATGAATACATGGCATTCATAATATGAGCTCATATTACATTTTTGGAAATTACTTTTATTAGGTACTAATTTTATAAATTCCATAGAGATATGGTGCATTTACCATGTATGTGCATATAAATACTGCGCAATATGCAGATGATCAAACTAAGCAATTTTCTCCTTATATCTTGCAGGCATAGCATAGCTGTGAACTTTATTACAAGTATAATTAATGTAAAACCAATTTACATAAACCAAACATAAGTTTCTTTATTCATCTGGTCAAATTCTCCCTGAAAATTTCTTCTGAAGAACAATTCTTAAATTAGCTTAAAGCAGAAAGCATGACAAGTATATCTGACTATCCAGGGCTGTTCCTGAATAAAACTTATCCTGGGAATTCAGTAGGTTAGTTCACTGCTTGTGGTTTGGAAGACTGAGAAGTAATAAAATAATCATGCATATGAGAATGCTATTGTTATCAGCGGCAGCTCCAGAGGTAGTTCCTCTGTGCCATGGCACTGCCTTAAAAAGGGGAGGAAATGTGATTTGAAATCATTTCTATATTTCTAATGTAGCTGTGCTACTTTTGTTCAAGACACAGTAAAATGTCTTGCCTATCAATAGAAAACCCAGAAGCTGAAGGATGTTTGTATAAGTTCTCTGTTTGTACCTTATTATGTTACACTTCTATGGATTTGTGCCACATGGAATTGGGCATGAAATTATGTCTTTCTCAATAATGAATTCTAACTTTAATAGTAAGAGGTACAGCAAAGGAAGAGCAGAAATTCATGCTGATTTTTTGCTGGCGTGCCTTTTGTTGGCAGCACATGCCAGTCAGTAGTATCAATAGTACTCACAAAAAGACTAATATACTAGTATATTAAGAAACGGCCACTTATCAATATATATATAACAGTGTGCAATGAAAAAGTTAAAGGAAAACAGTGCTTTTATCACATTCATTATTTCTTCTTATTCATATTTAAAATTAAATTAATCTTTGTACCTGCATAGTACAGCAGATGATTTCAAACAGCTTACTTCTACTGGAAATACTAAAGATTTTGGAGTGTATGATTACTACGATCTGCTATTTTATCTATTTAATTAACACTAATGAAGTAAGGGTTTTACTAAGTAGCCCATTTTCTACATTAATCATAGTTGACGAGATATAACAAAAATACATGGTAAGACATGTTCCAGGTCCACATAAATGTATAATGAAAATTGGACGTGCATAAGAATAAAATAGATATTTACATGGAAAATAAATGCTTCTATCGGTGTGCAGTCAAAAATGCTTTCTTCTGTATTAAAAGACTTATTGACTCATACTTTAAAACTTAAAACTTCACTCATGTAACTATTAAAAATAGGAGAGTTTTAAGTTTTAATAAAGTGTGACACAATAAGTCTTTTAATATTAAATTAGCTTCGCTTTTAACAACGTTTTTATTCATAATTATTGTCTTTACCATCCATGCACTTCTTAAGTGGTAATAACTTGAGTCAGACAAAAAGGTTTGGTGGATTCAGTTTACCTGTATGCGAACATTAAAATATCCACAAGTGTATCTTCAATTGATATGTTCTTTAGTTGTTTATTTGTAAATTTTACATTAGTTCAACATTTTCTTGAGGAATATACCGACTAAACCTCCAAGTCTGATGGACGTGATTTGTTTTGTGTTGTCACTGGTGTTGCTTAGTGTCAAACAATGTTTAGTGAAAAAAAGTGCTATTATTGGGGGTGTACATAGTGTATCATTTAACTAAGCATTATTTAACCAATTTCTTTAATTCACAGTTGGATATCTCCTACCCATTTGTTAAATGACATTTATAGTATATATAAACCACAAAGTAATGTGGAATTACAAGTGCATTAGTCATTCAGCTGCCACTAATTGTGATTAGTAATTGTTAGGATTAGAATTACTATGAAGGGTATTCGGCACAGAAACCTGTGATTTATTGTACCTAAGCCCCAAGTAGAACATCCCCGGGAGGAAGGATGAGGTGAAAAGAGACAGAGGGTAACTGATTCAAGGAGTCACAACAGCGCCGAGATACCCGCCAACACTTCTACCCTGAAAGAGACCACCAGATGAGAGATGTGAAATGATAATGGAAATGAAATGGAGGGGCAAGAAATTTGGAGGATGCAATTAACCTACCCAGCATTCACCGGTGACCCAGGAAACCCCCCCAAAAAGCCCATGGGTCAGATAGGTTGGCCATGTGAGTTGAACATCTCTCAAATGTGGGTCACAGATGAAACATCCTGAGTCATCCCGCTCAGTGTAGTTATTGTAAGTAGTGGAAATATTTGTATTCTACCCAAAAATTTGATACCAGGATATTCACTGGAAATACCTGTTTTAAAGCCCTTTGAAAGTTAAAAATATTTAAAGTCTGTATCTGTATGTTTTTGTGTGCAAATAGCATAATTAGAAAGAATACCTGATAAACACAGAACTTGCTTTTATGTATTTCTGTATCTTCCAAAGGTTCAACAGGAAGAAAGTAATGAAACATTTTCTATGCAAAACTAGAATGACACAGTGGGACTTTCTTGAAAAAATTTGTGTTGGATGCTTGGAAGATGCTAAAATAAACACTAAGTTTGTTGGTTAAATTATTCATAGTCACACACCTGTACTGACTTGGGTCACAGAAGTCATAAATAGGAACTCCACATTTCATTTCCTGCTGAAATCCATCATCTTTGTCTGTCTTAGATCTTTTCTGGAAATTTCTCAGTTCATGTCACCAACAAATACCAGAGCTAACTTAAACCTAGAACTGGAACCTCTCCTCCCCAAATGTCCTTCTCAATTATTATTTCATGTAACATAGTACCAACACTACTAAAGAAACCATATACTCACACAGACCTTTCTTTCAAACTGCTTTTTGGGAATTCAGAGAATCACAAAATGTGTATTAGTTATGAAATTTCAATGTTGCATTTTTAAGTGGAAAACATACTTCCTCTTGGTATAGGTTAATGGTAGAGAAAGTAAATGTAGAGTCTTAAGTGGCTGATGGGTGAAATTTCACTAATGGAGAAAAAGGTTTTCTTCTCTGGAAAAGTACCAGACACTTACAGTACATGTATGCATTCATAAAACTCCATTTTTATCACACTACATCACTTATATTTTAATTTTTAAGGGAATACTTTCAGGAGCTATTCCTTCTATTATTACCTTGAAGATCCAACTATTATCTGTTACCTTTGCCTGCAGTCCTCTCTATGGTGGTGGAACAATGAACTTATTTATTAAATGGGTGCCTGAGGTGATTTCAAAGTTCATTAATCACTTTTTTGTTTTCATATTAACATGTTCTCTCATTATAAGTTTGTTGCAGTTTATCACACCTTTTAATAATTTTGGATTTGTGCCAAGTTTATGGTTTACATTCCAAAAGTGAAATTCCACTGCTGACTTGTCTTCCTGTTTCAATTTGATGTTTCTAAAATGTTTTTTGACTCTGTTTTTTGTGCTTTCTTTTAGTTTTCACAATGTAGAATTTTTCACAATCCTTACAATTTATATGGTATATTCAGGATTTATTGATTGTTGGAATTTCATCTTTTGTTTTAGAATTTAACAATTTTATTAGTGAATATCTATTTCTTTGAATTTATTAAATGTTTTTGGGTCAACATACTCATGGATAAAGTAGAATACTACATGAACAAAGAGCCATTCTTCACATACGAGAAGAAAATGTATACAACAAAAGTCTGGAAATTAAGACAATTAAAAAGAGTAAGATAAAGAAACCTTAAGGAAGCAAGCAAGCACATTCACCATGGAAAAAGAAAGCAGTAGTATTACACAAATAAAAATATTTGCTGCTAAGGCTTCACTTATCTTAAGAAATTGGTGTTGATACTTCTTTTTCAATTGGAAAAATTTTCTTTTTCAAATTATCCATTTGAAAAGAAGTATCAACATCAGTTTCTTAAGGTAAATGATGCCTTTGTGGCAAATATTTTTATTTGTGTAATATTTATTGCTTCACTGTAGCTAGCTTCATTTTCTATGTAATAAGAAAGCAGTAGATTAATGTACCCAAAAACATTTAATAAATTCAGAAAGATCTTTATAATTATGATAATGATGATTTAGAGAACTAAATATCTTGGCATCTATGAACAGATACTGAATAATAAAATTGTTAAATTCAAAAACAGAAGATGATATCACAACAATCAATGGATATGGAATAGACCAAATAAATTGAAAGGGTTGTGAAAAATTCTAAAAGGAACTAAAAGGAGCCAAAAAACCAGAGTCCAAGAATATTTTAGAAACATCATAATGAAAGAGCAAGACAAGTCAGCACTAATATTTCACTTCTGGATAAAAAACTGTAACTTTGACTCAAATCCAAAATTATTAAAAGACATGATAAGCCATAGCAAACTCACAATTAGGGAGAACATCTTAATATGGAAACAACAAAGACTAATTAATAAATTTTGAAATCATACCAGTCGACAATTTGATAAAGAATTTCATTTTTCCACCACCAGAGAGAAGATTGCAAGCAATAACAATAGGCAGTACTCAGACCTTTGAGTTGAAAATGGAAGCAGCAGTTTCTGAAGCTAGTCCCTCAAAAATTAAAATGTAAGTGATGCAGTATGATGAAAACTGACTATAAATAATTTTATCAATTAATTTGGATATCACTTTTACTAAATTTCTCCAAATATCTCATAATTACATGTACCTTATGCAGTTCCAAAGTTATTCTGCAAGTTACCTTAATCATGTTGCATTAAAGACCTGCACTGTTTACATACTCCTTGGTACAGGTATTTAAAAGTCATCTTTTTAGATCTTACCTATATAGCACATCAGCACATTCAGAACTTAATGTTCAATCCACAAAATATATGCTGGCAAGCTGAAAACTTTACTTTATCTTTCCAAAAGTGTTTTTAATAAAACAGCCTGAAAAATTTATTGCGGCATTACTTTTTGAAATAAAAAGTAAATAAGTGCAGAAGCAATAACAATTTGAGAAATTTTGAAAGGGATATAGTTTTCCTCCCTTTGCAATAAAGATATTAAAATCCAACATCTGAAGCTTATCTACATATATGGTACAATGGTATTGTGAAAAATAAGCCCTTTATATTTAAAAACCTACTAAGCAGAAAGATTTTGAAATTCCAAAATATTCAAATCAAAGCTTATAATAACTCAAAAACTATTGACCACAAAGAAATTAAATTGAGAAGGAGAAGTTCTTATACCCCTTATGCGTGCACAAAAATGAAATCTTTACCATCAAAATTGTGAGAAAGCTCAGTTTTATCAATCACCTCCTTAAACAATAACATTAATTTTCGAGATTTAACTGTATTGGAACACCACAGTGAAGCGAAAAAATAATTAAATTATAGATGAGTCGTATTTTTTACACATCTGCTTCACTTTCGTACCTATTTTGAGGACATGTTTGGCAAATCATCGCTTGCATCTACGGCTCTTGAGTCGCACAAGAGCCGTAGATGCAAGCGATGATTTGCGAAACATGTCCTCAAAATAGGTACGAAAGTGAAGCAGATGTGTAAAAAATACGACTCATCTATAATTTAAATATTAATTTTGTTCAAATTATTTACTTATTTAAAAAGATGGTGTTTTAAAGTGGCCAGGCATTAGGACTTGGCTCGGTAAGTGTTGTTGCACTACAGGAGGTTAGACTGCTTAGAGAAGTGCTCAATTTTAAAACATTTAGGCAAATCTAAATCTTCATTTCCAGCTAAAAATGTTTTCATAGGATGAGATAAATATAACTTGCAATTCCTTTTTAAGTGTTAAAAACAGTGTTGTTATAATAAATTAAATTTAAAGGGAGTCGATTAATGACATTAAACAACACTTATTTTAAATTTTTCCGGAACATGTTTCAGAGACTTTGTCTCCATCCAATGGCCGGTTGAGGATGGAGGCAAAGTCTCTGAAACATGTTCCGGAAAAATTTAAAAGTAAGAGTTGTTTAGGTTCATTAATCGACTCCCTTTAAATTTAATAACTTGCAATGTTACAGGGGACTGGACGAATATCTGTACGAGCTTTACTTAGATCACAACCAGTTGCAGAGCCTTCCGGAGGGAATATTCGCTGATTTGCCCACACTCAGGAAACTGTATATGGGCAACAACCGGTTAACTCAGTTTGATCCCACTGCATTACAGCTGTCTAGCCGATTAAGATATCTCCAACTACAGAACAACAGAATCCACTTCACAGCCCCTATCAGTGGTTTGGATAATATTGAGGAGTTCAATATTTCTGGAAACGTATTGCCCTCAAAATTACCCAGCAACTTCTTTGATGACTTGGGTGATCTAGAAGTTTTAGATATCTCATACTGTGGGATACAGGAGATACCTGTAGATGTGTTCAAAAACAACAAGTATATGGAAATTTTGAGTCTTGGGCACAACAGTATTCACACACTTCATGTTGAGTTAATCCAGAACCTGAAGAAATTACTGAAACTGTATCTGCAGGGAAACCCCCTCAAATGTGACTGTGCTCTTCGAGAGATTCTGTTATGGGCAAGGGAGGAATCAACTGATGTGGATGAAGTAGAGTGTGGAGAAGAATTCAAGGAGGACTGGGAGATCACAGAATACCTGGCATGTGATGGTAAAACACATATAGATACTGACCAGGAAGCATTACAGTATGGAGTTTTGTCAACACTTGTGGAAACAGGCCTCTACCTGATTTTTGTACTGGCTTGAGAGTGTATCATTGTTTCAGTTAATAAAGATTACTAGTTTTTCACTGTCTACTATTTTCTTATCCCTTATGCACTGTCTCCTCCACAAAGCAGCATTAAGATTATGCAAGCCTTCAGGTAATAACATTCAGACTACATTGATATATGTACTTTGAATATTAGTGTATGACACACTTTCAACATCAATATAGCTGTGCAAATGAAAATATGTGCAAAAAGGCTCTGGGATGTTTTTCCTTAACCTTTTTATTAATCCAACACCATCTTGAGTTTATTCCTGAGTTTGTGATAATTTTAGAATATTTTAACCATGGTCATATTTTACTAGTAATGAAAATCATCTACATCCTTTTGTCTCCAGTCAGAATTTTCCTTCTTTCAGTAATTTTCAGTAAGAAATATACCTTCTTACTGAGTGTAACTGACTTTTGACTCAACCATATCTTTAAAAAAAGTTGTGACTTGCCTCTAAGTGACGCTACATACTGGATGCAACAAATTGTGTGAGCGACACAGTAACATAACGCATCTAAAAGGAGTGCATTGATAAGCACTGGAATAACATGAATCGCTGCACAACGGCCTGTGTCTTGAAGATAGCATCAACATCATGCTACAGACATGAGTGATAAGACACTGCATGCTCCATTTCTATGCATCATATCTTTAATAAACAGCTTCTACTAGTACAGTTTTGTTGCTGTGATTTCTGAGCTTGAACACAGTTAATGTGCCAGCATGAGTGAAGAACAAACATTCAGTTAGTGCAATCTGTGGAGTAAAATCCTATAATATATAATTACTGGCTACCAGGCCATTTGACTAAGAACCAGCTAGATAAAGCGTGGCTGGAGGTTTTAAAGGAATTAAATTGAAATGATAAATGCACAGATGTACAAAAAGAAATGCCTCAAAACTGGATACTGACCAAATGTTCTCTTCATATATCCAGATGAAAACAATATGTAACACTGAAGCAGAGTCTGATAATCCAGATGCATTTTTGTTAAAGCCTGCTACCGGAAATGGCTAAATTATCACCTTCAGCTAAAAATTCATAAGTTGTTTTTGCAGCAAAAATTAAATGACATGCTCTAAGGATCATCCAGCAATGTCCAATCCAGAGATGGTACACATTACTATCCTTCAACTTCTGTGTTGCAGTATAGTAGTGCAATATGTGGTAGGCTCCCCACATATTGTTATAACATTATCCTATGCAGTGAATTTAGCAGAAGAAAACGAGGAAGAAGAACATGGTCATACATACTGATATGTGTAATTGCAAATATAGCAGTGTGTAATACAGCATTACAAGTACCTATATATATATACAAACACAAAGGTTTACGCAATCATTGTTTATATTCCTTGCCAACATTGTTTAAAGCTGTGTTTACCCTTTATTAAAGAAGTTAATTTTTTATTACAAGTTATTCTAAGCTTTAAGCTCATAAGTAAACAATCAAACACTTGAACAAATTAGTACAAAATTGAATCGAGAATATATTGACACATTGCTTCACTCACACTGTTTATTCACAGGACATGTTTCAAGAGCTCTTGCTCCTATCCTCAGCTGATACTCGATTAGTGTAAGTTGTAGTGGTTTCTTCTTTCTCCGTATTGTCAATAGATGGCATGATGTACTTGTACATCACGCCATCTATTGACAATACGGAGAAAGAAGAAACCACTACAACTTACACTAATCGAGTATCAGCTGAGGATAGGAGCAAGAGCTCTTGAAACATGTCCTGTGAATAAACAGTGTGAGTGAAGCAATGTGTCAATATATTCTCGATTCAATTTTGTACTAATTGAATCTTTGACAAGTACATCATGCCATCTATTGACAATACGGAGAAAGAAGAAACCACTACAACTTACACTAATCGAGTATCAGCTGAGGATAGGAGCAAGAGCTCTTGAAACATGTCCTGTAAATAAACAGTGTGAGTGAAGCAATGTGTCAATATATTCTCGATTCAATTTTGTACTAATTGAATCTTTGACAAGTACATCATGCCATCTATTGACAATACGGAGAAAGAAGAAACCACTACAACTTACACTAATCGAGTATCAGCTGAGGATAGGAGCAAGAGCTCTTGAAACATGTCCTGTGAATAAACAGTGTGAGTGAAGCAATGTGTCAATATATTCTCGATTCAATTTTGTACTAATTTGTGCTTCACTGTCCCTACGCTTCTTTCGAGTTTATACTTTGACTTGAACAAATATTGTTTATATTCCTTGCCAACATGAATAAACTTAAATCTGTGGTTATTATCTAAAAAAGAGGTTAATTTTTTAGTAGCAAGTTATTATTCCAAGCTTTAAACTTACCTTAGTGTTATAAGTGGTTTTACATTGGTACTTATAGCCTTTATGTAATTTGTGTCTTGCTTTCTTAATAATGGAAAAATTATCTGGAGAATATAGCATTTGGGATACATTGATAATATGACTGAAATTTTACCAGAACTTTAAGTAAGATATAAGCATCATGCTGAGCACATGACATATTAAAATCATGAACCCATTTTCTTTTCCCCTGGTTTTGCAATTTCACCCAGATCTACAGTAAAACATCACCTTCAATTGAGGAGACCATGTCAAACAGCTGATAATGCTTAGGAATTGATGCAGACACATGTTTCTCTGGTGTGCAGGTACAAGTCTGCATCACAAGAGCAACAACAACAGAGTCATATTCCAATGTTGCATTGCAGACATTGAGATAACTACAACGTGTTTAAAACTAGAACAAGGGCTTTCTTGCAGGAGCACTGCTTTTACACAGTAAAAGAATATCTGCAATTTAACAAATCCAGATAATCATAAGACATGAATTTACTTAGCTTGTTCATTTCTCTCATTTATAATTATATCCAATCTGTGTTACATTATAATTGAATGTAGGTTAGGTATATTTGATGTTTAATGCCCGCCTTGGTAGCATGTCTGCCTCATGCTCAAGAGGTCCCGAGTTCGAATCTCGGTCAGGGTGAGTTACCTGTATAAGGTTTTTTCCGAGTTTTTCCCTTGTCCTGAAGGACGAATGTCAGGTAACTCTAGGCTCTATGGACCCTGGGCTCATTTGAGCATCATTTCACCTATTCCATTCATCGTCCGTCATGACTTAACGTTGGAGGACGTAAATAACAAAATAAAAAAAAAATATTTGATGTTTAACTTTGTAATATAAAGTGTAAATTTACTGATGTATCCTGTATCCTGTATAGATTTGATTTTAAAGGATGAATAAATTTGAATTGAATTGAATGTTTAACAAATGGGGTGTATAGTGCATTTGTTGCCATACCAGAGTTTGATGGGGTATGAAGTCTAAAATCTAAATACCTCATTTATTATTTAATCACAGGCAAAACATTATACTGATTAATAATTATTTTTCTAATAAGTTCTGTTATAACATTACATATGATGTATTTAAAGAGATATGAAAATATTTCTGTATTATTTGGAGTACACTTAGTAGTTTGAAAACTCTGTTCTTTTATTATTGCCGTCTGAGATAGTAGTTCAAATAGCTAAAAGGCTTTTGGAGCAAAACATTATTGTTGAATGTACTTTCAACAATTTCTCCTGCAATTGGAGTATTTATTATTGTAATTTATAATTCTTCTGAAGCTTTTCCAAGAAATTTTATCTAGATTACACTAACTTGTATTCTTAAAAGAAACAATTCTTCAGAATCTCCTACAAGAACTTCAAGGCAACTGAATAATAGGAAAGGTAATATTATGTAAGTTTAAATAATGTTAGCAGTTTTATAATTAAGCTAATCTTTCTAATTTTATCTTCAAATCATATTTACTACCACTTAATATAAACATGAATATTTTTGTCTCTAAAAGTAATTAAGTAACTGTGACTTTTCTTGAGAACTTCCATTCAGAATGAAAATCAACAACAAATACAATAGGTTTAAAAATAAAGGTTAATTAATATGGTTGCTTACCAACACACCCCACACGGCAGCCTCGGCCTTCAGGGTAACTTTGTCCCACCACGTGATGACCGGACCCATTTCTCAGGTGGAGGCACCCAGAGGGTGGGCCCATTATCTCCAATGATAGGGTGATACTAAAGATGATGGTGAGGCGAGGGGACCTACAGCTTATACCATGGACTCTGAACCACGTTGGGCATAGGGGACACTTCACATGTAGGTTAATTAATATTAACTGAAAAAAAGAATGCCATACAATATTTTTCAGCTTGTGCAAAAGATCAAAAAGTGTTAGCTCTAAAGGAAATGTTCCTATTGTTCAGGCACATGCTGAAGCAAGAGGGAGAGCAATTTATGTAAGTGATATTTTGATAGGTGTTCATTATACTGAGTGATGCCTTTATTTTACTTTGAAACATAAACTCTAAAAAGAGGGAGCTGAAAATGAGCAAATAGAGTTTCTAATTACATGAGCTTGACAACTTAAAGAAAATTATTTATTTTTAGGTAAGTTGCTTATAAAACTGTTTTTAAAAGTGCCGGGAATATGGTGCCTTACTAATCTATAGTCTGAGGACACTGTGTCCCTTATGCCAGTTCTTCTGGGTCGAGTAAACTTCTAGCCTTAGACACCATTAGAAGCTTAGAACTACAGTTACATTCTTTGTTTTTAGTAAATTTAACAAAGAAAATAGTATTCTGGTTGTGCTGAAATCAATACTAATGCACGAAAATATATTGAAATTTTGCTGTGAAAGCTAAGGAATATTTAAATATTATCAGAAATTTGGTCTTATAGGTGACAAATTGGCATTTTTGCTCAAAAACTGATCATAAGAAGCTTGAAAGGGATCATAATCATTATGCAGAACTCACATTGGACTTTCTGGAAAATAAAATGTAAAATTTAAAGTAAAAGCTCCTATTATTCAAGCACATGTCAAAGCAAGAGGGAGAGAAATTTATTTAAGTAAGACATCTTCGATGGGAATTATTCTTGCTAAAATAAAGATGATCAAGAGATCACACTGGCAGAAAGACTTCAAAACATTTAATGTGGCATAGTTTTATACACTGTAACCAAAATGTTGAGGCAGAAGTATGAGAAAATAAAGCCAGATAGGGATTTGCCATTAGTCAAAATGAATTGGCAGTCATGATAAATATTGTAAAATTTGGAATACAGATTCAAGTTGGCCATAATTAGGTATAGGGATAGGACAGCCCCTTGCCCAGTGGGATGCCACTGCAGTCAGCCACCCCGATTGTTGGTGAGAAAACCATGACTCTTGAATAAGGGAGGAAATGTCATTATTCTGCCTCAAGACCAAAGGAGTTTCGAGTACTGGCAGAATATCCAGAATGATTGAGGAAGCAGGAAATGGTTAGCCTCCACCTTAACACAAAGGATAGCCTTGCCTGGAGGCATAAAGCGGCCCCTCAACCAGGCTAGCTGGTCATAGGGCTAATAACTCACACTGGTGTAATTTAATTTATTCACAAAAACAATAAAAATTCAGCCAAACAGAAATGGATCACGACTGGCTGAGGAATCCTGACGCTTGAAAGAACATAAGGTAGAGGAGAAGTAGAAGAAGAAAAAAGAAGAAAGTTGGCTGTAATAATAATTATAATTAATTTATAAGCAAATAAGACACCCATATCTACTGTAAATCATTATTTAAAATCACAATTGCCTAACTGGTATTGCTATATCTACTTCTGGGAAACTAGTGACAAAATTATATATAGGTTTCCAAGAGCTTGGAGAGAGTGAAATAATATTAATTAAGTATGGTATTCTCTGCGAATCACAGAGGTTAATGCAAGTAAAAATGATCTAATAGAAAGAACACAACTTTTTTCCAAGTTTTGACTCTTGATATTTAAGACAGTGGACTTTTACTGTTAGATTCATGATGCTTATAACAGTAAAAATGCAGATGTGGTTTAGTAGCTGCTAAACATACAACCCAGTGTTAAGGTCTGTAAAGCTGAGTTTTACTTGTGCTAGATTCACAAAAGTATTGTATGTACATACATACATACATGTACATACTCATGTATGTATATACATGAGTATACTTTTTTGGGATCACTAAACACATTCATAGTACTCGTATTAAGTTCATTGTATGTCTACAGAGATTAAACTCATTTACAGGATATAATTCATGATAAATATATTCATCACCAAAGACGACTGCTACGTTCAACCTCTGGATGCATATTTTTGTTAACCGTACAAGTTTATTTTAAGAGACTGGTAGAACTTGTGAGATGTTAGCTAACCAGAGTCGGCAGTAATCTTTATGACAAAAGCTTTGAATAAAGTTGCATTCCCTTATTTTACTATCAATTATTTACATATGTGATGGTGTATGCAAAATAAGCAGATAGCTTTGAAAATGAAGAGAAGGTATATTTTAAAACTTTAGTACAATGTTTGTACTAATGCAGGATGTCATATGCTGCTGATATTATATGTATATCATTATATTGCAACAGAAATTCAAGTTAATCAAATTTCTACTGCTGCTTTTGCTACTGCTTTCATTACTTTGTGATATTTCATGCCTATGCAATTACAAAAAAATTGTGACTTCATGGGTTCGTGGAATTAAAAGTCCAATTTGCCGAAATTCTAAATGTTCTGTATTTCTGTAGAAATACACTGTTCAATTCTCACGTAACAACATTACATCACATATACACAGTCTACCAAGGTCGATGACAGTAACAATCAGTTCTCGTTACACAACATTGGTTCACAGCTGTTTAATGTTTACTCACGACTCGCGACTCGTTACTTACTTAAATGCCTCATTCATAATTCGAGACTGTTCTGTAAAATCACTAGATGTTTCTGGAATAAACATCGAATGACGAATACCGAACCTTCCAAAAGCGTAACTTAATCTATACCGGCAAGTCCTTTATCTCAGCTACCTTTATTTGCCGGCTCTTTGTGTACACTAGCTGCACTATCGTGATAACGGCTTCGCGTATTCTGTGCTTTTCGCCACGACACTGCTCCCTCCTCAAGGCTGGCCATCCCGAACAACACCATCATAGCGGGCCAGACGATCCGAGTGTATCACCAACATCTCGTTAATCCTCTTCACCACCCGGCACGGTCCTTGCCACGGCTGTTGAAGCTTAGGACAGCGTCCCTTGGTCCTAGTAGGGCGGTACAAACAGACTAGGTCACCTTGCTGGAACCTTAGGCTGTTGTCTTGCCTGTCATTTCGGGACTTCATGCGGTCCCTCGCCTTCTGGATGTTCTAACGAGCCATCTCATGCATGTCGTGGAGATGGTCCACCAGGTTCTCCAAATACTCAGTTGCTGGGTGTTTTGCGTCCGGGGGGCTCCCAAAGTCCAGATCACAGGGGAGGCGTAACTCTCGGCCGAACATTAAGTTGGCTGGCGTCGTCCCAGTGGTGTCGTGTGTTGACGAGCGGTAGGCCAGCAAGAACAGTGGCACCTTGACGTCCCAGTCTTGCTGATGGCTGGCCACGACCTTCCTCAGGTGTTCTTTTAAGGTTTTGATGTACCTTTCGACCATGCCATCCGACTAGGGATGTAGAGGTGTTGTGCGGGTCTTGTTCACCCCAAGTCTTTCCAGTGCCTCCTTCATCAGATTGGACTCAAAGTTGGTACCCTCTAACGGCACCCCAAATCGGCAGAACACTTGCTCCACGAGGCAGTATGTGATTGCCTTCGCCTCCTGGTTCGGGATGACATACACCTCCGGCCACCACGGCCACCATCAGGTACTTGTTGCCTCGGTCGGACACTAGGAATGGTCCAGCTATGTCGACGGCGATCCTTTCGAATAGCACTCCGACGTTGTACTGCTGCATTCGACCCCGGCTCCTAGTCTGGGAGCCGCGACTCGCCGCGCACACGTGACATTGACGGTACCATCTCTCAGCATCTGCTCGGAGCCTCAGCCAATAGTAGCGCTGCCGAAGTTTGTCGAACATTCGGTTTGTTCCCAGGTGTCCTCCTGAAGCACCGGCGTGCACTTCCTCCAAGATTTCCAGGACCTTACTTCGGGGAAGTACCAACTGCTCCCTCTGCGTCTTCCCATCAGACGATTCTCATACCCGGAACAGTACGCCCTCTCTTATCTTCAGTGAGTCCCATTGGGCCCAATACGACTTGTAGGTAGCGCTCCTCGGTGCGATGTCCTCCCAGGTTGGTCTTGTCCCAGCCTCCACTTCTCTCAAGAGTGGCCTCAAGTCTGCGTCCGCCAGCTGCTCCCTCCTCAGGCCTGCGCTATCCCAGCCATCCGTAGGTACTGCCGTGACTACTCGGATTGCTGCGGCACGCTCCTTCTCTTCCACTCTTGTGCATTGGCCGCATTCCTCTGGGCAGGGTTTTCGGGACATGGCGTCTGCGTTGCCGTGGCTCTTTCCTCTGCGATGTTCAGAAGTGAAGTCGTATTCCTGCAGCCGCTGGACCCAACGTGCTGTCTAGCCTTCCAGGTTTCTAAAGCTCAGTAGCCATATTGGGGCAGAGTGGTCAGTCCTCAAGTGGAATGGCTGACCATGCAGGTATTTGTGGAAGTGCTCCAAGGTCTTTACTACCGCCAGTAACTCTCGTCGGGTGACGCAGTAGTTCTTCTCTGCCTTGGACAGGGTCTTACTGTAGTAGGCTATCATCCGCTCATTGTAGTCCTGGACTTGTGATAGGACGCCTCCAATGCAATGGTCGCTGGCGTCAGTGTTCACGATGAAGGCGCCGCCTGGTCGTGGAAATCCCAAAATTGGAGCACTGCACAGGGTCTTCTTCAGGTGCTGGAAAGCGCCCTCGGCGTCATCCGTCCGTACATAAGGTCGGTGTTCCTTTGTCAGGCGGGTGAGGGGTTTGGCGATGTTGGAGAACCCCTTTATGAAGCGGCGGTAATAACTGCACAGCTCCAGGAAACTGCACAACTCTCGCTTATCCTTTGGACGAGGCCAATCTCTCACAGCCTGTGTCTTCTTTGGGTCTGTGGCCACTTCGGTTGGTGAGACTATGTGGCCCAAGTAGTTAACTTCCTTGCGGAAGAGCTGGCACTTCTTCGCGTTCAGCTTCAAGTTGGTTGCCTGCAGTCTCTGTAACACCTTACTCAGGTTCTCCAGATGGTTTTCGAAGGTCTTACCGATGATGATGATGATGATGATGGTGATGATGATGTCGTCCACGTATAACAGGCAGGCGCCATAAGTCAGCCCTCTCATCACTGATTACATTTGGCGTTGGAAGGTAGCTGGTGCGTTGCAGAAGCCAAAGGGTATAACTGTGAACTGCCTAAGCCCTTGTGCTGTCGAGAATGCAGTCTTTTCCTCGTCTCTCGGGTCTAGAGCTACCTGCTAGTAACACGACTTTAGGTCCATGGTCGAGAACCACTGTGCACCAGCTAGCGTGTCCAGAGTGTCATCAATTCGGGGCAAGGGGAAGCAATCCTTCCTGGTGACAGCGTTCAACTTCCTGTAGTCCACGCAGGAGCATAGCTCGCCGTTCTTCTTTGTTACCAGAACTACAGGGAAACACAAAGGGCTGTCACACTCTTCAATAACTCCCCTGGATTTCATGTCCTCCAGCATGTATCGTGCCGCCGCTTGTTTTGCCAGCAGAACTCGTCTATGTGGTTACGAATAGGCCTGGCGTCTCCGGTGTCGATGCGATGGAACACTGTCCGTGCGGCCATAGACGCTATTGCCTTGGCTGAAGACGCGCTGGTATCGTCTCAGCAGTTGTCGAGCCTTCTTGAGCTGTTCTGCGGTCAGGAGGTCGGCCTCCCTCTCCAATAAGCCTTCCAGCCGAGGCCCCAGGTGTTGCGTCGGCACCGGCTCCTGTGTCTTGTCGATTTGCCGAAATTCTAAATGTTCTTTATTTCCGTAGAAATACACTGTTCAATTCTCACGTAACAACATTACATCACATATACACAGTCTACCAAAGTCAATGACAACAATCAGCTCTCGTTACACAACATTTGTTCACAGCTGTTTACTGTTTACTCTCGACTCGCGACTCGTCACTTCCTAAAATATCTCATTCATAATTCGAGGCTGTTCTGTACAATCACTAGATGTTTCTGGAACAAACATCGAATGACGAAATCCGAACCTTCCAGAAGAGTAACTTAATCTATGCCGGCAAGTCCTTTATCTCAACTATCTTTATTTGCCGGCTCTTTGTGTGCACTAGCCGCGCTATCGTAGATACCGGCTTCACACTTTCTGTGCTTTTCGCCGCGACAATATGAACTTTTTCCTGATTATTAATTAATTTTAATGTTTGTTAGAAGTACTTTAATGGTATTATGGCTCCTTAGAGACATACCAAAAGTTAAAGTGTACATTAAATCTTTGAAGTTACTGTAAGCCTAGTGCTTGACTTTATACTGTGAAAGCCCACCCCGCATGTCTTGGATCAACAAGGCAAGTCAGTCATTATCTGATTTCTATTGTTTAGATATCCCTTAATGGGAAACTTAAGAAAATAGAAAATTCCTCTTACATTATACTAATGGCTAGCAAGAAGTTAGAGGACATCTTAGAGGAACTAAGATTTACTTTTCCCAATTTAATTTGATGTTAACCATCCAGGAAATAGCGCAATATTAACATATCGGACTGGTAGAACTTTACTGTCTTTGCTTAACATATCCGAGTATATCCAAGATAATATTAAAATTGTAGTGTAGTAAGGGAAATAGGACCAATCATAACTGTCAGAGTTGTCTCCCGTTCACCATTATGAGTTAAATATGTCTACCAAATTAACACTAGAAGGACCGCACCCGTCATTTTGACGGATGCACTGTTTTAGAAGACTTATTTCTTGCTTATGGTTTTTCTACACTTCCCATGTTCTACGACTTTTAATAAATGCTTATGAAAAACACGTCCACAAATAATTAAGCATTTTGGACCTTTCTAAAAACTTGTACAAACAAATCCTACTAGAAGGACTGTCATCCTTCATTTTGACGGGTACGGAAGTGTTAACAATAGCCTTTGGATCTGTCCACATCTGTTGTTGTTTTCCTTCCTGATTGGTTTATGGCATTCTACAGACCCTTTGTTAATGAGTAAGAAAGCTTTATTGCCCAAGTGGCGCAATTTGTGCTGCCACTCATATATTTACGAGGTGTTGGAGCAAAAATCCTTTCCGTTGAACTTGATATGGTCGAATACCTGGAGACCACCATTTTTCAGGAACACAATGAGCAGAAACAAATTCGCTGAAATGTTATGGTTTATGCGATTTGATGACAAGGACACACGTTCTCAAAGACTAAGTACAGATCACTTTGCAGCTGCTACTCCTATCTGGAATCCTTTATTGTCAATTCCTTGCAGTGTTACATTCCAAGTGAAAATATCAAAGGTGGATGAGCAACTGTTTCCTTGCAAGGCTAGATGCTCTTTCATTCAATATATGAGCAATAAAGCGGACAAATTTGGAATAAAGTTTTGGCTTGCAGTTGATGCAAATTCAAAGTATCCGGTGCATGGTTTTCCTTACCTGGGCAAAGACGATCAGCACCCCGCAGATATTCCTCTTGCAGAGCATGTTGTAATGCGTCTTATACAGCCCTTTGTTTCTGGAGGAAGAAATACTACATGTGACAGTTTTTCCCACAACCAAATGCCTTGCAGAAACTTTGAAGCGTAAAGGTACAACCATTGTGGGCACAGTAAAGAAATGTAGAAGGGAAATCCCTCAATCAGCAAAATGTGCTACAGCACTTTTGCACACAGCTGTACTTTATAAGTCAGGTGACATAACTCTGACATACTATCAGGGGAAAAAAACAATAATGTGCTTCTTTTGAGTTCAATGCCTGACCCTATAAATGAACAATATCCTAAAAAGCTACCAGAATCAGTGGCGTACTACAATAACACCAAGTATGGCGTTGGCGTCGTCGATCAAATGGCTCGACTGTACACAGTGAAATATGGATGCAGAAGGTAGCCTATGCATGTTTTCTCAATGTGTTAGCCTTGGCAACTATTAAGCAGACGTCACTTTATATACAACTTAGTGGAAGAGTTGCCTTCAAAATATAAATCCACAAGGGTACAAAATACACTTCCTAACACAATAACTCAGCAGAACAACATTTGGAAAACTTGCCAAATTGGCGGATTTAGAGGGAAGAATAGAAGCAAGTATTTATGCAACAATTTCAGCAGGTATGTTTGTGGACCATGTTTAGGCAACGATGAATACACGTGTGTTAGGTGCTACGATGCAGCAGCTGGCTTTGAATGAGCGAAATGAGGTTTATAAGTGTTTGTTCTACTATTCCTGTGGTATTCAAAATTTTATGTTGAAACACATGTGTTTTATAAGGGAAGTTGTCCATTTCACATTTGGTTATCTTATATATTTGGATTAATTTTTAGGCTTAAAATGTTCATTTTGCCATGTAATTCTTCAGACAAAATTAAAATTATATACTAATAAACTGTATAAATAATATAAATAAACTGGTATGCATTCAAATTTGTTTACTGTCTTAAAAAGGGTAAATAAAACTACACCCGTCAAAATTACGGGTTGGTCCTTCTCGGTAGACCATACCCGCCGGTCCTTCTAGTGTTAATATGTGTCTACTATATCACTTGGGGTTGTGTTTGCAATCAATACTTCCAGACAACCTATGGTAACACAAAAATATAACACCTTTGACTTGTCATGTATTTGTTGGACAGGTATTTTTGTACTGTTTCGGTTATTACAATAGGAACAGTAAAATATTCCTTAAACATGTTCACATTCTTTGTATTTCTTTCCGCATGGGTCATAAAACATAAAGGTCCCTATCATGTTTGTGAGAGGAAGATCTGAGTTTCTCCCAGGGGTAATCCTACTACATTACACAAAGCTACAGTTGAGGTTCGAAATTTACACTCATAACCAATAAGATTCGAGTTGAGGGCGTTAAATTCCATAAAAGCAATAAATGGTCAGTAGATATATACACAGGAGTTCGCAAATTCCAGAAGTTTGTCGGCAGTTTTCGACAGTTCTTACTGGTTCTGTAGCTTACTCACAGAATACCGAAAGTCGTGGTGCTGTAATGTGGTACTGAGTTCAAATCTTAGTCAGGGCTAGTTACCAGGATAAAGTTTTATGCGAGGATTTTCCATATTCTGCAAGATAAATGGTAACTCTAATAAGGGAACTATTACTATGCTCATACCTGTATTCGCTTGAAAGTTTGATGCCGTCATCTCTGCTCTGTGTGGGGTCTGTGTGTCAAAAATTGGGCGCGGAGTATAACTGGAAGTACCCGAAAATGAGTCCAGAATATGTAAGAACATATAGGCATAATAATACATCGTACGGGAGGGTATGTTTATCCCTGAGGTCAACGGCCTATACATGGCATAAGTAAAAAGCGCCAGTACAGAGCTGACTATGGATGTCTAGCAGTTACTTGCAAGTAGCAGCATGCGGCACTTTCCAGGATTCAGTTTCAGGCGTTGCGGTTCTACTCCACAGCAAATTTTTGGTGCACATGGTTTATACAGAGCAGGCTTTATACTAACAAATGTTCAAGTGCGTATGTGAGTATAGCGATAGTTCCCTTGTAAGCTCTATGGACCCTGGACTCATTTGAGCATCATTTCACACATTTCATTCATCGCAAGTGGACGTTAATATTTCTTTTTTTATAAGAGAAAGGTATGCGTGTTAGCACGTCGCTAGAAATACTTAGCGCTTTCGCACTAACTTTTGCGCTTCTACGAGGGCTGTTCAATAAAGAATAATCACAATTTTTTTCTGACAACGTACCTTTACTCATCCTCATAATTTTGATGGTCCTTCTCAAAATAGTCTCCCCTGAATGTGATGCACTTGTCCCAGCGTTTCTGCCAGTCTTCAAAGACATGCTGAAAACCATTTTTGAGAGATCCTTCAAAATCGCCTCTGCAGCCTTCACCACTGCTTCTGATGATGGATAATGCCTCCCACGAAGGCGTTTCTTCAAGTTAGAGAATAGAAAATGTCACATGGGGCTAAATCCGGACTATAGGGAGGGTGAGGGATGCACTTCATGTTGATTTTTGCAAGATATTCAGCAACAACATTGGCAGTGTGCGGCCGCGCATTATCGTGGTGCAGCATCCAGCCTGCTTCACGTAAATGTGGTCCTTTGCGCCTGCAATGTTTTCAGGATATCCCTATAGTACTGTCCAGTTACTGATGTGTGTGCAGGTACAACATGCTGATAAACCATTCCATGAGTATCAAAGAATGAGATTACCATAAATTTCCCAGCAGAAGCAACCACTTTTGCTTTTTGGGGGGTTGGTGATGAAGGAGATTTCCACACTGAGCTTTGCTGTTTGCTCTCAGGATCAAAATGATGTAACCAAGTTTCATCAGCAGTGACTACGTTTCAAAGAAACTCCGGATCTCCCTCTAACATCAACCTTAACTGCATGTTACCTCTATTGCAGCGGCAGGCGATACTGAACACGTCTGAACTTGGCTGGTTCTCACAGGCGGGAACAAGGATTACCAACAATGAAACTACTACGGCGTGTTTGTTTCACATTAAGCTAACAGAATATAATAAGATTGAATTTTAGTGCGAAAAGTTATGACTGTAAAAGAATTATGATCTTTCTTTATTGAACAGCCCTCATAGTTGGTCAGTGGCAATTAAAGATATAAATAAGTAAGTACGTACAGTAATTTAAGAATATTTCGCAACGAAACTGAGTGTTAAATTAATGAGTCCAAGGTAACTAAGTATCATATGGCAGATTACATGGAATGGATGTCTAAAACACCGACAGATAATAAATTCAAGGCCGAAGAAATAATCTCGCGCCCCGAACTAGAGCGCGCGCATGGATGCGAGGTACTCATTTGGAGCGTATTCATCATCCCTAAAGAAAATTGACCCTGCAGCAGCCTACAGGTTCACCGGCGAGAGAAAGTCACCAACTTGGAGCACCCGTGACGCCATCTCTCCTCCTTCCTTGTAACATTTATTTACAGTTTAAGATATTGTGTTCGATCTCCGATTGGATGATAACTGAAGTGAGGGCTAACATTTTCTATTACGACCTTTGGTTAACAGTGGAGATGGATTATTCCTAACGGCTGAGTAGCCGCTACCATAAAGTGCACTCTGCCATGACTTTCCTCTTCCATGTTTTTCTCAGCACTCACAACTGGCAAATACCTGAGAAATAGACCAGGAACGATTTTTTTTCCCAAAATATGATTGCATTACCTACATGACATATTATCATCGTCTATCATTTGTTTTGGGGTATGCAGCAAGAACGGCCATTATACACTATAAAGTGACCTCGTGTGTATCTTAACAACTTGGAAGTTAGTCGATTGAGAGCCACTTCAAGGAGAAATTTTTATATAACAATAGGAAAATAAAATCGAGTAATTTCAGGCTGAAAATAAAGAATTTCATAATTGTAAAAGGTTTGTCAGATATTTTATTGATTGCTTTACTTTCTCTTACATTTCCGCTGGGTAATACACTTAGCATTATCATCGTTTTATTTTTCCCATTTTAACGTGGATAGCACACTTCATAGTTGCCACTTTTAGGTAAATTAGTGGAAATTAATCATTCTTCCACACTAGCCTTTGTAGCCAGGGACTTAAATACAGTATACCACAGGAGAGAAAGTCTCTGGGGCCTAAGACGCAGGGGGTTGCAGGAGGTTCCCACACCCTCCCTGGACAGGTTTAGGACACCCCATGTCAGTTCAGTTACAGACCATTCAAAAGCATTCTGATGGCTTCTACTTTTGTGAATGAATCTTCTCAGTTTTAGTGTACAGAGTGAATAGGGCACTTATTTTTAATGGTTCTGCTTCTTGTGTAGCATGCGTTCCTGTCACACACAATCTCACTGTGTAAGGGGGCACATTCCTTTCAGGGACCTTCTTTGCGTTGCTGGACAGTACTTGAAAGGTATCTCATTGTATATGAGAGCCCGTAGTGGATTAACGGGAAAATACGAGTTAGTTGGAAAATTTAATGTCATACTGGTATGTTGGCTATAGTAGCTCAATGGTTAAGAGCAACAGGACAGAGACCGGGACATCCGTGATTGAAATATCGGCTATGGCACTGAATTTTTCAATCTAACTCTGCCTATCCAAGTCATTGCCTATACACGGCTAGTGTGGAAGAACGATTAATTTCCATTAGGATCCATTGTTGAAAAAATGTTTATTCACTTCTGCCGTATAAAGAAGAGAGTCTGTCCACACCTTCAACCAGTCAACAAGTGTCCTGCACAACCAAACCACAACCTTCTAAAGATACAGACCAGTATCGGTACTTTCAAACCAAAAGTGAAGTAATTGGCGTGCGCCCGAAACCGCTTTTACAGGGCTGCCCTTAGCTGGTAAACCATTTGGGACAGTCGATCGATAACACTGTCTAGTAATTTGAAGAAACAAAATCAATTAATATTTATACTTTCTTATTGACGCTGTCAGTTAAGATATTAACAGTGCCGCCTGTGTACCTACTTGAATTTTGTCCCACAAGAGATTTTTTTACATGTATATCAGTATATTTGCAAGTATGTGTAATATTTACATTATATAACTTAAAATTACCGTTCTTAACAGGAAATGTAAACTACTGCCAAAATCCATGGCCTCTGGGCCACTGTTCCGTCTGAGCAAACTTATTTTTTAGCCACTTATCAGTAAAAGGTCATGGAAATTTTGATAAAATATACACAAATTCATGTTTCTTTTGTCGCAGTTCATCTGGAACACAGCATGTGAGTAGACACATGAGTATTTCCTCTCTTGTTTCTTAGCTATAGGTGTAGGCCTATATTCGCTCTTTGAGAATAAAACTCATAACAAATCCATTTACATTCATATTTTATACAGTCATTTCTTAACATTTCTATTCTCATTTTAGTATGGATATGTTCACGTACGTTATGTTCACGTACATAATTAATTGTTGCTGTTTCTTTAGAGAAACCTTGAACCACAGGAAATTACTGTGAGAGGAAATTATTATTATTATTATTATTATTATTATTATTATTATTATTATTATTATTATTATTATTATTATTATTATTATTATTATTATTATTATTATTATTATTATTATTATTATCATCATCATCATCATCATCATCATCATCATCATCATCATCATCATCATCATCATCATCATCATCATCATCATCATCATCATCATCATCATCATCATCATCATCATCATCATCATCATCATCATCATCATCATCATCATCATCATCATCATCATCATCATCATCATCATCATCATCATCATCATCATCATCATCATCATCATCATCATCATCATCATCATTTATTATTATTATTATTATTATTATTATTATTATTATTATTATTATTATTATTATTATTATTATTATTATTATTATTATTATTATTATTATTATTATTATTATTATTATTATTATTATTATTATTATTATTATTATTATTATTATTATTATTATTATTATTATTATTATTATTATTATTATTATTATTATTATTATTATTATTATTATTATTATTATTATTATTATTATTATTATTATTATTATTATTATTATTATTATTATTATTATTATTATTATTATTATTATTATTATTATTATTATTATTATTATTATTATTATTATTATTATTATTATTATTATTATTATTATTATTATTATTATTATTATTATTATTATTATTATTATTATTATTATTATTATTATTATTATTATTATTATTATTATTATTTATAGTACTATTCACGAAGGCAATAGTAAAGTTGTGGAACTACATGCAAAGGATAGAACATACAAGAATACATCCATGTAAAGATCGTAACAAAAGAGGCACACCTGTGAACTTCTTATGCTTATTGCAGTGGGGAAATGTCGCTTATATACAAATCACTTGAAGCATTATAACTGTGAGGAAATACTTCGACGGGGAGAAATTGAAAGTGGGACCTTTCTGGCAAATAAATAATAAACCGCAGTTTCTAAGTTATGTCGTGGAGGACATTGATGCAGAACACAGTCTCGTAGTTCGTCTTGCCTCTTATCAATGCCACTTTAACCGATCGAGTTGATTTGAACTGAAGTAAGTGGTTATATTGGCCGAAACAACAAAGATTTCATTGTATCGTCAGTAATAAAACTGACGGAAGAGGCTCTAACAATAAAAGCAAATATAGTTTATTTGGTTCTCAAGCACGTTAAGATTTTGGTTGTGTATACTATCTTCATCACTAATTTTAGATAAATAAATTTCCGTTAAAATACAATTGTAAATTCAACACACGTATAGATACATGGGCTCAAACGCAAACCAAGGCAAACTTAAACAAATAGGATGCATAGGAACTTGCCAATACCCAATTACTAACTGTTTAAAAAGAACAGCAACAAACCTGGAGACATATGTGTTTATTGCAGCGTTATCGGAAGAGGAATAAGCAGCGTGGTATTGTGTTTACTGTAGCGTTAGCAGACGATACCTCTTTAAACAATTTGCTCGTCCGCATGTCTTGCTATAAACACATGTTAGTATATCGGCAACAAGGGTTTAGCTTCTAACGTTGTCGTGGAAACCTCTCGACTCCAATTGGTCCTTGTAAGCGTTGCTATGATAACCGTTATGATGTACTCATCCCCTCCCATTAATTTAAACAGTTCTTCCGCGAGGTTAGTAAACGTCAATCACTTTGTAGGTTGGCGACCAAATTTTGGGGTACTTATGCCGTGCAATAATGTTATTATTTGACCTATGATTGAATCGGTGCAGCGCTCCAGAATTAGGTAAATTTCATGTGTTATTTAGCTGAAGACCGTCATTGACAGATACTAACTGAATACTGGAAATTATTCCCTCAGACCACTGTTGGTGTAGAAATATCACAGTAGTAGACAGCGACAAAGATAGCCATAGGAGGTCTATAGGTCAAATGAGCAGCACACCACGCGGGGATGAAATAACACCCGTAGCTAGTGGCTTTCTTGTAGAAATGTTGAACCATTTTGGAGAAACAGTGAATAAGAACGTAATAGAATGAGTCGCTAGGAATTATAACGGAACTTAGACCAGAGTAATAAAGAATTAGAATTGTAAACAATTAAGGAAGGATATACTAGTACTAGAAATTAAACTAAATCAAAACAAGGACGAATTGAGAGACTATTTAGAAAACTAGACAATAACATCACAAAACTGAGAAATGAGCTAATAAAAATATTAGTCACAAATAAAGATTTGGATAAAAATTAACAACAAAATTTCATTTCTAAAATGTTGAAGGACCAAGTTGTTCAAAGTAAATATAAAAAGCTATACCGGCGCCGTCCTTAGTTTACGGGGAGATGTAAACAAAGCGGGAAAATGTATTACTCCGCCGGTGACTGTGATTGAAGGGATTATTCGCGCTATTTTATTCCCACGTGGCAAACATGTGCGCTGTCAACGAACTTCTATGCAAAGTTTTGCTTTACCGTTTTCGATATTTTAAGTACCTTATGCGATAGCACTTTTATGTTAAGTTACACACGCAAAGGCGCGTGTACTGTGTAATATATTTTCCCTTTTGTTCACAAAAAAGTGACTGAATATTTACAATAATTACTCAAATATTTGATTTCTTCACATAACCTCACCTCATTTACAAATTAAAAATTAAGGTACGGGTGTTTCTGTGGAATAACATGCTAAATAACTGCGTGTAGCCACTTTGTCAATGATTTGAAAGTTCTATTGGCATGGAAACTGGGGGGAAAAAACCGTATCTAATTGGAATCTTACAAAGATGAATTCCTTAAATGACTTCCACTTCCGAATTTTCCTTTGATAATTCCTTCGCCACAACAATATTGTGATTTTGTGGGTTCGTGAAATGAAAAGTCCAATTGCACCACTCAAAAATGTTCTTTATTTCCACCGACTTACAGTTGAACACTTGCCAATTACACAGAATTACGTAATGCACACAATTACGAATCACCAGTTCGTCCGCTACAGTTCCACTTGCACTCGCAATTACGTAAACTCCTCCGACGCACGTACGCAGTCCGTCCCCTCATTGGGCGCTCCTCACAGCTCGCCAAGAACTGACTCAATTCACTCACTGCAGCCCTTTTTATAGGAATATCGCCGTTTTCTCGAAGTGTCTCGTTTCAGTGAATCACCGCGAAGGTTCCAGACGGCAGGGGAGGGGGGAAGAGGTGGCCAGCGACAAGTGACACTTCCCTAATCAACCCCTCAGTTAGTGACTGAGATAGATGAGTGGGTGTGGCCCGTATTCCTCTGGTCCCTTCTCAGCTGTCGTTGGTCTGGCTTTCCGATAGTTGGGTGACAATATATTGTGACTTTGTGGGTTCGTAGCATAAAAGTCTTGTTTGCAGAAATTTAATGACGTAACATACACAAACGCAATCTCCAAAGTCTCTCGTTGCTTCACCACACGTAAACAAACAAAATAATTCACTTCCGGTAGGCACATTTCACAAATGTTCACACAGCTGCATCCTCAATTAACAACTGCGGTACAGTTTAAATGTCCACACAACTCACACATTGCATAACTGCAACTGTCCGGCAACTCGACTTTTTGCCGGCTTTTATATCCCAGCCATTGTTCTAGAAACGCGCGGACTTTTCACGGCCTTTCGCGGTGCAGTGAGAGAACAATCGAACCATCTCTTTCTCTGTTTATTTCTCTCTCTCGGCAAGCGTTTAGCGCTACGCGCTACCATCTGTCTCTGCCCACGCGTAGCTTCGGCTTTCCGCGGCTTCAACAAAATAAAGCGATTGGTGACATTGCTCCCTCCTCAAGACTGGTCGTCCCGAACAGCATCATCGTAGCAGGCCAGACAATCCAGGTGTACCAGCAACATCTTTCTTCGGGGCACCTTCTGGATACGATAGGCTGCGGCTAATCGGTGGTTTCCAAACTGGTTTTCCAGGGCCTCCCAGATGTCTTTCGGCGCCCCCGCTGCCTGGACCGATTTTAGGACCTCTGCGGCCCTTTCCTGAAGGCTGGCTATTAGCTGTGCGGCCTCTTCTTCTGGCAAACACTTGTTGCGCTTGGCCACTGTGTCGAATTGGCGGCGGAAGACCTCGAAAGTTGATGTACCGTCGTACTTAGGTGGTTTGAAGCGCGCAGATGCTGTGTCGCGTCCCGTCGTGTCGGCCTTCAAATCCTTCAACCTTCTGCCGATGATGTCCTCCACCAGCGCGTTCAGGGACTTGGTGTTGTTGTCGGTCTTTCCCTCTAGATCGTTAACGCGGTTCGCCAGGTCTTCGACTCGCTCGCCCAACTCTGTGACGTCCTCCTTCACGCTGGCCAACTGCTCTTCAAATTTAGCGGCCAGGGACTCGTTCGCAGCCTTCATTTCGGTTAATTCGGCCTAATTTTCTGTAGCCAGGTTGTCGTTCACCGCTTTCATTTCCGTGGTTAATTCGGCCTTCATTTCAGTGATCGTCGCGGCCAGGTTGCTATTTGCCGCCTTCATTTTCGCCTTCATTTGTTATTTGCCGCTACCATCTTCGCAGCGAGGGTGTCATTCGCTGTCTTCATTTCCTTCATCTTCTCAAAAATCTTTGCCAATGCAGCTTCCATCGTCGTATTCCACTCCTGACACCAAATGTGACTTTATGGGTTCGTAGAATTAAAAGTCTTGTTTGCAGAAATTTAAAAGCTCTTTATTACAAGCAAAACACATTTGGTACAACCCTGACATCAGCAGAATGGCCTAACTTACATAAGCACAATCTCCAAGGTCTCTCGTTGCTTCACTACACGTAAACAAACAAAAGAATTCACTTGCGGTACACTTCACAAATCTCCACACAGCTGCACTCTCAATTAACAATTGCGGTACAGTTTAAATGTCCACACAACTCACGCACTGCACAACTGCAACTGTCCGGCAACTCCACTCTTTGCCAGCTTTTATATCCCAGCCATTGTTCTAGGAACGCGCCGATTTTTCACGGCCTTTCGCGGCGCAGTGAGAGAAAAATCGAACTATCTCTTTCTCTATTTCTTTCTCTCTCTCGGCAAGCGTTTAGCGCTGCGCGCCACTCTCTCTCTCTCTCTCTCTCTCTCTCTCTCTCTCTCTCTCTCTCTCTCTCTCTCTCTCTCTCTCTCTCTCTCTCTCTCTGCTCATGCGTAGTTTCGGCTTTGCACGGCTTCAACGAATTAATGCGATCGGTGACAATATGGTCACACTCAACAATTATATATTTTCTGTTTCTAATCACGGATTCAAAACCTACGTTGTGAAGAATGGTGTGGAAGCTCGTTTTGCAAAGCTCGGCTAATCGAGAGCATTGTTTACTGCTTGAAGCATTTTTTTAGTTGTTAGTGGCTCGTTTCTTTCAAAGTAGCTATGAACCTTGCGACGAACAAAACTTTTAACAAATTCATCATAGTCACCTTCAACAACTGGTTTCTTTCTTTTTCTATGTCTTCCTGGAGTGAAAAGACGGCCCGTTTTCATAACCTCACTTCGAGGGAAATTAATAATTGGCTCTAAAACACCGGTTTGTTCTGTTGACATATTAACAATGTTCTCAATTGATAAGGTTGGGTATTTTTCACACACATTGCAAAACACGTTCAATATAATTTGTTTTTCACCGCTTTTTAACGGTTTCCCTAGGTGATGTTTTACATTTTGAACGGAAACAGCCATGTTTTAAACTTATTCTTTTACTTCCTTCTTTAAAGTGCGCAAGCACATCGTACACTCCGACTAACAGGTACATACAAACTACGCTTACTATATCAAATAAAATACTAATTACTGTTTCACTGTTGAACTTGTAATAATGTGAAGTTGTTTATATTTATTTTTGCACTAGATGCGAAGTCTTTAAAATAATATGCGAACTATATTTTTCATCCCCTACAAGGCTAAACAACCAATGATAGATATCGCATACGTAAGCCATGCTTTTGCTTACATCGTCCCATAGACTAAGAACGGCGCCGGTATAGGGCATATCATTAAGATATTCTAAGTAAATGTAAATAGGCTAAAATTAAATTCAACGTTTAATCTTTGTGAAAGTGACAATATGTTCTGATTTTCAAAGTAATGACAGATGTATTGTTTCAAATCCAATAATATGAAGTTACGCACTGGGCTTTCTACATAACCGGCGCCGAAACTCAAAATCAACGACTAAATGTTGGAAAAGTAGGTATGTTGGAAGTAAGAAACTGCGGAATTGTGATTACATTCCCTTAGCGACATACTACTTCCGAAATTCGACGAAAACTTCAATCCAGTGCCCTTCATTAACGATCAAATAAAGTCATCCCGGAGCCGCTCAAAATTGTCATTCTTAAAAAAAAAAAATTAGATTTAAAAAACTCCAGATTGATTACATAGTTTCAGAGAGAGAAAATGCAATGAATCGTTTTAGAGGCTTTTCATGAACCGATTTTGGAAGAACCGATTTGTACTTCCTCCTGAACATCACTGTCCTCGAACAATAAAGTTCTTCTTCTTTAATTTCCTTAGATGTACCACTATTGTAGTGTTAGGTGATTCTTGTTCCTCTATCCCTTTTAAGGTCAGGCCTGAGGAACCGAAGCTTTGGATCCGATAGAGAACCAGGATAGGTGATCAGCCCATTGCCTGGTATGAAGGTGAAGGAAGTGGATGATATATGAGGGCGAGATGAATGGTAGGAAAGATGATGATGGAGCAATTGGTGGAATGCTGATGGGGGAAACCAGAGGACCCGGAGAAAACCTGTTCCAGCACCACATTGTCCAGCACAAATCTCACTTTGTGTTTGCCTGGGATTGAACCTGGCCACCTTGGTGAGAGCCAAGCTACTAAACCATGGTGTGGCCCGAATAATAAACATGGATAGTCAAAAGGTGCATAGAGAATCATGCCCAAGGATTCAACTGTTTTCATGTACTTTCGTTCGTACTTTCCTTGTGTCCTCACTTATTTTTACCACTTACATTTAAATTTGGAGTGGGTTTATCTGGCTCTTCTCTTTCTCCTCAAAGATCTACTGTAAAAGGATCTCCTTAGTAGATCACATATAGGTATAGCTTTTGCCATGTAGTTTGCACAATACTTTATGCACAGTTTCAAAGAAATAATGTGCCATAAGAACCTACATTGGTATATCAACACTGCCTTACTGAAGAGTGACGTAAGATTGCAACACCTTTGAGCTTGTAAGGACAACATCACATGAGGGCATGTACAATTGAAAACAGACTGTTACATCCCTTCTCTGAATGGATATAGTGTGACTAAACATTTCAGTACTTGACACTGTAATTTCTAGCTATACCAGACAAATTGCTGCAAAATATGTTTTAGTTAATTTTGTTTCCATACCACCTCACATTTGAAGAGAAGTGGCATAATTTTAATATAATTTTTATAGCTTGCTGCAGGATATTAGCACATGATCACCAGCCCCCACCCGTTAATTATACAAAAATCATCCAGAATGAACAGAACTTCACAGGTTATTTCTATAAAATTCAAGATATACTTTTATCTGTTATGCAAGTATCTTAAATGTATGATATTTTATGGATAAGTGGAGTCAGGCTGAAAAATTCAATGCCATATCTGGGTTTTGAATTGCAGATCTCCCAATCTCCATCCAGTTGCTCTTAACCATTGAGTTACCATGGCCAACAAGCCAGCATGACATTACGTTTTCCAGCTGATTCATATTTTTCCCAGTAAACCATTAGGGGTTCTCATATATAATGAGACACACACCATTTGTAGTGACTTACTATGCTATAAAGTACTTCACTCCCATGGTTCATAGTACTTAAGTACTTTCACCATAGTAAGTCACCACAAATGGTCTGTATCTCATTGTATATGCCAGTATAAAAACTCTAGGTAAAATACAAGTCAATTGGAGAACTTAATGTCATGATGGCATGTTGCCATGAGAGCTTAATAATAAAGAGCAGCCAGACAGAAACCTGGAGATTAATGGTTCAAATCCCAGCTATGGCATTGAATTTTAAAGTCTGACTCGACCTATCCAAACCTTTCCTGACAGTGAAAGTGTAAAAGAATGATTAATTTCCATATGGTATTTTAATCATATTAACTATAGCCATTTTTAATAAAAACAAGTAATAAAACTAATAAAAAATAAAACTTTTCCATGCAAAGAGTAGTCCTGAGTAGGATTGAAGATTTTGAAAATCGTCACGTCGTATCCAAGGAAGATATTAAAATTAAATATGAAGTTTGATATTTAACCAACTTGTCATTTCTGAGTTTGCTGCCGCCCCCCCCCCCTCTCTCTCTCTCTCTCTCTCTCTCTCTCTCTCTCTCTCTCTCTCTCTCTCTCTCTCTCTCTATTTTTCTGTCTCATTCAAATGCATATTCATATCTACACATACACACACAAACATAAAGACCATAGAGAACTTACTAAGCATGGAAGATCCCAAAAATACAAACATATCATTTAAATTATATAATAGTGCACACCCAGAACTTTTCACTTATTTTAAGTTCTAGTATTAGAATGTTGAACATATCAATTTCAATGAATTTTATTTTAAAGAAAAAAATTGGTCTAATGTATAGATATTTCTCATCAAGGTGTAAAACTGAAAACAATGTCATGATTGTGTAGGTTATTCCAGAGGAAAGACTGTTTCTGGTGGACTTCTGCAGCTCTACTTCTGCTGCTAATATTATTTCCAGAAACCAAGGCTGCTGCATGCACATGGGGTAAGAACGCAGGAGCTTGCTTCAATTCCAGTTTGACAAAGATTCCAGATGATATTCCAGAGAACATCCTGTACCTGGAGCTACGACATAATGGTATCTCATCTCTAGAAGGTCTACCTCATCAGCTTTTACGTATCGACTTGTCCTTCAATTCTCTCAGCTCCCTTGAGGGCGAGGCTTTCAAGCAGCTAGCAGATCTTCACGAACTGCATCTTGCTCATAATGTCATCAGAACTATTCACCCAAAGGCGTTCAAGGGTCTTGAGCAACTCAAGAAACTCTTTCTCCAGGGCAATGGTTTATCTACCATTCCACCACGAGCCTTCGAGTATCTCATTGTCCTCAACGAACTAGATCTGGCTTTTAACCAGCTGGTGGAAATCCATCCAGACACATTCAGGTATGTATAGCTTATCATATTGTGACAAATACCTCTAAGGAATGACTGCTGGGGAAAGAAATACTTAAGAAAATCTAATTCAGCAACATATTTTTAGTAAGTGGTAAATAACATTGACAAAACTGTTCCCAAAACAAATCCCAACCTCAATCTGCCTGTGGTGCAACCTGCTTTTACCAATTAGGCTCTGGGGACCGAGCATTAGTGGTATAACTACATCAGAAATAGAGGAAATGCTATTTCACCTCTTACGCTGACCTGTCACGGCGTACAAATGTTTCACAATTGGTGCTTGTGGGAAAAGTCGATGGACTTTAAAACTCCTCCCGGCCAGGTCCAATGGACCCGTTAACCAAAGACAGGTGTGGCCCTCCAGACATACTGGGGGTTAAAGTGAGTGGATGATGTAACCACCATTACAAGCAAACAATTTGTGTCCACTTAAAAAATGGTTACATTTATGCTACTTAAAAAAAAAGAGGAAATGACTGAAGAACATCTGTTAACCTATGAAGCCCAACCTGCCGGACCCACTTCACAAAAATATTGGAGAGCAAGAGAGCTAATGGCTTCATTGCCAAATCCTAGCATTTGAAAACAACAACAACACTGACAAAACTTAAACCATGTCATAGTTTGTTTAGTTTGGAAGTTGGATGTTTATTAATACTGGCCATATACCACAAAGAAAGTTTGTCAGAAATTGAATTGACAATGAAGCTAACACTGTTGTGAATCAGCTGCAGAGGCAGTTTTACACAGTTACGGATGACATGAGATAAAACAGTGAGGGTATCTGAGTTATATTCTTAAAAATATACTTTGCTTCCTCTTGCTTTGACTTGTTATACTTGTTTCAAAATAACTTTTGAACCAATAAAAGGATACACATGAAACTTTGGGAGAATATAATACACAATTGGAAGATTACATTACACTATTTAAATATCAGAGGAAATGTTGGAAGTGTCCTCCACCAACATGTGTACATGTTTGCACTCGTCTCACCATATTCTATGAAGTTTTATGGAGAGTATCCTTGCCAATGTTACTTATTTCGGTTTAAATGGATTCCTTGAGAACATCAGTTGTCCGTGGCCTATTCTTGTACACTGTATTTTTTAGATACCCCCCAAGAAAAAATCCAGTGAGGTTAGGTCAGGGGATCCGGGGGGCACAGACCTTTTGAGATTATTCATTTATCAAGGTAACTGGCTACAACTTCCATGGTGTCATTAGATGTATGCCACATTGCTCCATCTTGCTGGAAATAACCTTCTCTCAATTCGATATCATCCAGCTGCTCCACAAATGTCTTGAAGATACCCATATAAACTTCAGTGTCTACAGTCGTATCATCTATAGACACTGGTGGAGGACACTTCCAGCATTTTCTCTGAGATCTAAATAGTGCAATGTCAACTCCCAATTGTGTATGATAGTCTCCCAAAGTTGCTTGTGTCTGCTATTATTGGTTCATAAGTTATGGCTTATTGAAATGATTCAGGTTTATATGGATCACACTGTATATATAGCATGTTAAAAAGTGAGTAAAAAATACAGGAATATCTAATTATTTGGAAAAAAATAAGAAAAAATTAAATATCTGAATTACCAGTATGGGATTCAATGGTCTAATTTTATGGGT